>JAVCKV010371944.1:0-13190 GCA_032274145.1 Herpochondria borealis
CTCAGCTTTTTAGGAGTATGCGTAAGTCCCATCGGTCCGTTGTACACATTTGAGTAATTTTCTTGAACTCGCACACATCTAAAGAATATCAACTTCGCGCTGATAAATAGCACAAAAACAGCATCAAAAGGCAACAAGTGGCGCAAACCGCATGCGTTAGCGCAGGAACCGCAATCATACGCAGCTCAAGATTCTACTTAAAGTCTCACAGTGAGTCGGTCTATAGTGTGAAGAGCCTTCTCAAAATTGGTCAGGTTCCGCTTCACTAAGATGACGAAGACTGTTTTAATAAAGTACCTCTATAAGGAGGCCAGAGTGAATTGGGGGATACAACATGGGCATTGGGAAGACGATTGGTCTAGAATTATATTCTCGGACGAGAAAAAGTTGAATTTAGATGTTCCAGATGCCTGCAAGTTCTACTGGTACCCATTTTGTACCCAAAAACTTACATACTTTAGTATACATGGTGAGGGCGGTTCATGGATTGTGTAGGGTGCTAATAACGGATCAGGGAAATTTTAACTGGCGGTTATATCGGAGACGATGAACGCCGAAAGGTACTCGCAGGTTTTAGAGGACAATCTTCTTCCCCATGCGTACTGTTTCTTTGGGGACTAATTTACGTATATGCAATACAACACCGCAGTTCACACCTCTAGCCTGATGAAGGATTGGTTCATAAGGTTGGATATGGATGTGGTACCGTGGCCTGCGCGTTCACCCGACCTGAACCCAATCAAAAATATATGGGGAACGTTGGCGCGGGAGGTATATGGCAATTGGTTGTAGTATGCTACGTTTCTGATCTCAAAGCGGCTGTGCTTGAGAAATAGGTGTAAATTGACGCAAGCGTCGTGGTGAAACACAAAGAATGAATGCCACGACGTTGCCGTGCTGTTGTGCTTAGCAGGGGTGACAAGATCTCGTACTGAAAGGACCTGCATAGATGCATACTTACAGTCTTTCGTCATAGAGGTTATCTTTTTGCAACACACGCTTTGCTCGCTGTTGCAATTTTACCTTGTTTTGCATATTTTCAGATAATTATTATGACCTTCGTGGTACCCATTGGTAGGATTTTATATATTTGAAACGCACTGTACATATATCTAATTACAAATTTCCGTGCGCCCCGTGGAAGGGTGTTCCGACCAGTTGGGTGCGCGATCACGCACCCTTACCTTTTAATGAATGAGATGAGAACGTCCCTCCGTTCCCTAATATTATTGCGGTAATGACTGAATGCGTTTATGTCTTAAGTTAATCTTGCCTCTGCGCAAGAAGTCACTACTGTGTATTATTTAGCAGTCCCAATGAGTACGCCTCGTAAAATGTATACAGGTATACAAAAAAACAAATATACGAGAATAATTAAAAATACACACGCATATAGTCTTACAATAGGCGACCACTTGGTACGTAACGACTTTTAGTTCTTTTAACGTAATTGTTGATAGTTGTCTATCGTAAAAACTGTAAAATACATTTTCAGCTATCCTAGTAGCAATCATTAAAGCACATATTTAAAGAAGGGTGTTGCTCGACCGATAACATGAATTTAAAAATGTAAACCTCTTGATGCATTGGAAGAAACTTGCGAGGTATGCTGGAGGTAAAGGTCTGAAGTCTTCTTAACGTCGACATTATATCATCCAAAACTCAATCAATTCCTCCCAAGAATGATCATAAAAGTGGTCTTTAACTGAAGTTGTGACCGACGGTAGCAGCAAATGAAAATTGAGTACCGGCAATGAAATGCAGAAACAAGTCAATTAACTTCATACCCTGCATTCCGTTGCCCGCAAGGTTCTGCACAGTTGTACGTCGAATTTGTCAATCCTTGCTGTGCTCTTGTCTATACGCATGTACCCGACTTTGTGCCATAGAACGAAGATCGTTCCACCTTGATATGCCCATCCTGAACGTGTTGCACCTCTCCGTCAACGAGAGGTCCGCGCACCCACGCCTTGATCACAGTTTGTATCTCTGCCTTGCCTACAACGGAGCTCACCGTCCCATGGCACCCGAATCGCGTGCAATAGGGCTTCTTACAATCCCAGGTTTTGCAAACATCTACCTCCTGAGTACACACCTTCCCTGGAATCAGCTTGTTCTCAAAGTGTTGTCCCCAACATTCGTCGATCTGCGACCAGTCTCCGCTCACCTTTGTGTTCACGTAGAACTTTTCATCGCCGTTGCCTGAGAACAACCAGGAGACCTTCGTGTCATCTTCCACGATCTCCGCGTAGAAGTTATAGGGCAAGGTGTCAGTCTGATAGGAGACGGGGTAGCTTACCATACCGATAAGCCCGTTGGTACACCGGTCTGACTGGCCAGTGTACTCCTCGCCAGCACTGGCTGCTAATCCGGCAACTCCAGCCGCACCTACCTGCACGATTGCCGAAGCCCCACCGGTTGCCACAGCAAGCCCGCCTGTCACTACGGCGGCAGTTACAGTCATTGCCCAGTTCTTCGGCCCGGCCAGATCACTGATTTTGCAAACTTTATGGTCGTCAGGTCCGGCGAAGTAAAGCTTTCCCATGATGTAATCGTTGTGTTTGGCCTCGAAGAATCCCCACATTTCATAGTTTGATCCAGGATCGGTCTCGTCCAAACGGGTGATGTACAAGGCCGATTCGACGATGGCGTAGTCGTTGGTTGTCGGGTTGTCCACGATGGACCATCGGTTGCACTCCAGGGGCACAGCGATCAATGTACACAATAAGGAGTGAAAAACCAGGACAACGAGGAGTGAGACATGGATTGACGGACAGAACCGGCTCATGGTGAAATGGATGTTTCGGTAAGGTATGTGCAGCAGCTGCGAGGCAGATCCTTGTGTGTAGAGGCGGTGGGTTGTAGCGAGACAGCGGTTGCGATTGTTTTGGATAGCTGAGTGGGAACGAGTCGAACAGAGCTGGAGAACATGTAAGGGCCATCAATGTTCAGAGAGTAAAACAATGTCATTTATATTCACCTTGGTAAGGTGTGTGTCATTGCCGTTGCAAGTGTGTTCATCCGCTGTTCAGCAAGACAGCTGAAGCTGTACTCAACGATACCAACAAGCTTGTCTAAGCGATAAGGGACTGCTGCCAGGTGACTGGCCAAAACACAGACACGGAGTGTCGCGAAGACTGGGTGCAAAAATTAGTTGTAATAATTTTTATCATATTTTAACGAAATATTTTTATAGTACGTGTATGAATCCAGCATTACTTCAGGAGGCCTAGAAACGCACTGACAGCTCATTGGCTGTCGGCACGACCGGGAGGCGAATTTATGGACAATATTGAGCCTATTCTTGCTTTTCTTTTAGCACTTCCTGAGTGTTGCGTTTCGTTCATTTTCTCTCTCGTCTTGTAGCGCTGCTCACATGCCCTGTGCTAAGCGCCTTGCGCAGAACCTGGGGATGTTTCAAAGAACATGAACGACACATTTGTAAACCACGACAATCGTGTAGGTGAGGACAATGCTGATTGTCCTCACTATCAGAAGCCTGATTGTAATCAGGCCTCTGATGGAAAATGAGAATATCGTCAGTAGAATGAAATCGGGAGGCGCGTGTCCGCTGAGGTTTGGCGGGTGTAGTAGATAGGGGAGAGGATTGAGAGAAGAAAAGAGAGGGAAGGAGGGAAGAGAACAGGATAAAGAGGTCTTTAATGATTCCCGTCTGATGCGACGGGCAGGGGGAAAAGGGTCCTGAGGTAGGCGCAGAGAGATGAAAGGGTCTGAAGATGGGCTCAAGGGAGAAGGTGTGGGTTGTGGGGAAGGGCTAGCCAAGAGAGACAAGAAAGGGGTGAAAAAAGCCAAGGGAGGAGGCAAGGGGGTCCAGAGTTGTCTGTGGGTAGTGTGTCTGTATTGTTTGCCCTCTAGGGTAAGCCGTGGTGCCGCCCAGCGGCGGGGTTTGAGTGGGGCCTCGCTGCGCGCGGCCTTACCGCCCGGTTTGGGACGGTACGAGGCGAACCACCTTCAAACATCCCAAACAGGTGGGTACGGCGCGCCAGAAGGGGCAGTTGGGCGAGACCGGAGTGACGAGCTACAAGTGGCCCGCTTGCCTCGCGCCCCTACTGAGCGCGCGCGACTTGAAGGTGCCGCTGGAGGACCGGTTACGGACTCCATGAAGCAGTAGCGTCTGCGGTCTGGCATAAGGGATAGTGCCACCCACCCTTTATTGGCGGGACACAAATAATGTCCCTGACAGCAGGGCCTTGCTGTCTGTGTTTCCGCGCCACCCAGGTGGGTGGTGGCATAAGGCCTCGACAGACCCTCGTCAGAAATCAAGAACATCAGTTTCATAGATGTCCAAATTGTTAGACAGATGCAACTGCATAATTTGATGTTTGTTAATTTTTTTATTTCACATTCCCTGATGCTTTCTGAAAGTCGTCGCCAGAGCTAAGTGTCTCTGGCTCAAGCACTTCTTGTCCATGCGACAATGGTTACCTGAAAGGAACGTACATTAGGTTGCAAGAAAAGAACCCAATGTCTACGGAAAGAATCAGTCATCATGGTTCGCGTACTGCCGTATACGCAGCAGACCTGACAAAGAGGCTGATTGCAGCGGCTTGTACCGACGAAATGGGGTACAGTACAGCTGAAAAGCTGCTGCTGGCCAGGCGTCCACAACCTTTCTGGAACCCACGATGTCTCCTTACTTTGGTCCCACGCGTACGCTGATACCCATAACGACTGGTACATAGTACTCTATTTGTGGTTTAGGGTGAAAAGGAGGGCACTATGTGATCCAAGTGATTGACCGACAGAGGCGCAGCAGATGGCAACGATCCTACTAGCGCCTTTTTGCCTCGCTCTGTCTCCCGATATGTCTCTTACTTCTCTTATTTATTTTGAAGTGAACATCGCGCCATCATTCTATGCATCACACAGAATGGTCGTACCATAGAGTGTAAATAGATCACTGCTGTATATCGTATGTGCAAGTATAGCTTTATTATCCAATAGTTTTCTTTTCAGTGCAGGTCACCTGTACATTGCAAGGTGAAATGTCATTCCGGTTAACCATTCAGGAATGCAACGTTTCTTTCGTGTCCATGTCTACAGTCAAATCCTCTCTGTGTAACCTTTCTTCACCAATCTTCTTTCGACGCAACTATACAAACATTTCTACAACGTATACTGCCTGTTTCGAAACAATTTACCTGCAAAAGAGAACTACCTCGTCACCGGTCAAGTAAAGAGGGTATGCTGCTCTTGAAATCCGTCGCCGTGCCTTCCTTGCTCAGAGAACGCGGCATGTCCTTCTCAATCGTCGAAGAATGTCCTCCCTTGTCGTGGCCTACTCGCTATGTGCGACCGTCTTACATCGCTTGCTAGAGCCGACGCTCCCTTGCAACAAAATAATACGTTCCCGCGCCTGCGGCACTTGTCTACACCTGTCAGCAATCGCTACAGCTAACAATAACGAAAACCGGTCTCACTAGCCTGGAGAGGATAGTGGTAGGTAGACCAGGAATCCTGGATCTGACCATTGAATAATACATAAAAACGGAAAAGTAGTATGGCCGTCGGAGCGCGCTCAAACCAATGAAAGTTTACAAAAACCAGTCATGTGGAAAGTAGGAAACCGTAACTCAGGAGAAAGTTATTTGTAATCAACAATAGTTGTGGAATGATATGCAAGAATAAACCATATATTCGTGTTCGTTTTCAAATGCATGTAGTCCCTTTCTAATATCCTTTTCTGTGCCGAAGTGTTGATACTTCTGCTTCCCTACACATACCATGTAAGTACATACAAGCGCGCAAACCACAATACAGTCAAGGTGGATGGTATTGCAATTTAAGTAAAGGTGATATACAGGCGTTCAGATGTTCGGAAACCCCTTCTCCTCGGCACTGAAAAAGATCACGATCACGGGCCTCACTTTACTCACCATAAAATTAGTCATATCTGAAGATCCTGCTAATTAACAGTATTTGAAGTGCACAACATTTGCCTCTATGTACTCCTTTAAATCCTTTAAGGCGTATACTTCATCTAAAGTTGTGAGAAAACCTTGCTTGAGGCAAGCACTAGCCTTTCAAAAGCGTTTGTTGTTTTCTCATGGTTCCATGTCTCTAGCGGTTCGGTACAAGAAAAACAAATTCTTTAGAAATATTAAAACCCACTCTTATATGATCATCAAATATTTATCCAATATGGATCTAAAAGAATTTAAGGATGCGAATAGAAAATAGTTTCGTTCGATTTGAGGGATAGTTCCAAACTCATGCTTGATAAACTGAGTCCAAAAATGCCGCCCTAAAAGTTTTGATATAAAAAATGGTGATATTTCAATTTATTGTCATTGGTAACTTATCAAGCACCGTGCAATTCGATATAGTTCTGTTTCATTTATTGTATGATATTTCTTGACTTTCAAGCCAAAAAAGATTTGAAAAAAGGCGTAAATATAAAACGTTAAAACTAAAACAGGTAGTTTTAGACTGGAAGACAAAAGCGAAATAGAATATCCTTGTGTTTTGCATGCAAAATATCAAACATTAAGTGATTTTGAAAGAGGAAGTTAATAGTTCCAATATGATGTTAGATAGTGATTTTAAATCAGTTGAGAGTGAAGAGACATGAGAAATGTGAAATAGGAACACTTTTACTTCCTGCATTAAAGACATACTGTTCAATGAATATGTAAAGAATAATTATTGTCTTTTTTGAGTTAATATTGTTTCGTGAAGCAGGCTAGTAATTGAATACAGAATCATCCATTCATCCTAATTTCTAAATATTTTAGTTAAGACAACCAGTTCGAAATAAGCAAATATTATTTGAGCAAAAGGATAAACAGTAATAGTCTATTAAAAATAATTTAATAAATTAGACAGTCTTCATGTTATTCAGTTTCATATATGTATATAATAGTAACTGACATGAAGAATAAATTTAACATGAGGCATCCCGTAAAACTAAACATTGATACAATGTAAATATTTTTATTTATTTCCAACAGGGCTAACTGCATGTGAAATGATCTTCTTTGTGCGTGATTATTCTTTTTTCATCTTTCTTTAAAACTTACTTACTTAAATTAAAACTGAATAGATACACAGATCTAACATAAATTTTGTTTCTAGATATAAACATAAATTTTAAGGAGTTGAATATGCTTTACTCCTATGTATATTAGCATACATTGTAAAACATTTAAATATAGAAATCCCAATAAATTGTTAAACGAAGCTACGCTTCATGGCAACCAATATTTAGATATATTTAAGAAATGTAATCCTTCAATTTTGTAAATATTTTACACAATTTATATTTTTCATATTGTTTTTGAAGTCTTTTCTAAAGTAAGGAAAAAAGGATTGTCAAATTATGTTTGATGTTTTAGAGAAAGAAATATTTTTAAAGTTGGTGATGGAATTTCTTATCAAAAAATGCTTAAATCTTTTCTAATCTATTTTATCCCTGTCTTTTTCTGTACTGAATTATTTATAAATGATAATGTGCAAACGGAAACAGATTTGTCACTATATTGTCTGTTCTAATATTCTCAGTGTCTCTAAGGAAACTGTTTTCAATGTAATGGTTGAAACTATTTTTTTCTTTTTCTATAAATGCGCTTGTCGGTAAAACTTCTTAAAATATTATATTAATATTGCGATAAAAATGGGTGACACGACGAAAGTCAAGAAAAGGAGGATAACGTAAACTTTTATAAAGAAAAGAGATACGGATGTTTACAGAGGTGCTACTAATATTAGTTTTACTTAGTGCAGTAAAATTTTCAATTGCAATAAGTATTGCCATACTCTATCTTTATTGCACTAAGTATTGAAATACTCTACCATTTTTGCAATAATTATTGCAATACTTTTCAATTTTTGCAATACTTATTGCAATATTTTAAAATAAGACAGTACTTATTGCAAGAACGCAGCTGTCTGGCAAAAAGTATTTCAATAACTTTATATAAAGCAATTCTTATTCCAAAATTTCAGCTGTACGGCAATAATTATTTCAATAATTTTAAAGAAAGCAATATTTATTCGAATATTACAGATAGGCCGCAATATGTACTACAATAGTTTTAAATAAAGCAATACTTATTCCAATATTACAGATCAACCACAGTACATATTGCAATTATTTTAGGAGAGTATATCGGTGGATCTACTTGAAGTACACAAAGTTGCAGAATTTTCTGAACCAGCCGCGGCCGCATTCGCCGCCGCCGTCGTCGATGAGTTCCGTAATGACACCCAGCCACCCAGCCAATAGAGAATAATTTAAAATAAATAACATTGAGATGAATTTATAGAAAAACATGAAAATTACTCTCATGTTTTCGTCCGCATAGTTACGAACAAAATGTCAGAGTTATAGAGAGATATTAGGTTTATTTAATCATGTAGAAACCACAATATCACTGCAATAATTCAATGTTTGCAATAATTCTGTACGTAGCAATATTTATTGTAATATTGCTGTACGTAGCAATGTTTATTTCAATCATTCTGCACGTAGAAAGAATTATTGTAATATTATTTAAATGTGGAACAAGTATTGCAATGTTGTACATTACAATATTTATTGCAATATTTTATAGAAACCACAATGAAATTGCAATATGTTTTGGCAATTCAATTATTACTACAATACGTTTATTTACATCAATAATTAATTGCCATACGGATATTGCAACTATTTGAAATAGCAATTGCATGAGATCCCTGAATGTATAACCACACAGAGAAAACTGAGATAGAAGAAAAGGAAAGGCAAGAAGGATGATCGGTCACCGCTGCGCTTGGTGTATCGATTCGTCAGCCAGCTTTGTGCAGGGTTCCTCCCTTTTAACGTCTAGCTAGGTTTACTATAGCTATCGTACCAAATGTTGCCAGAGCATTTAGGAGCTGCAGAGAGAAAGATCAATGGTGGTGATGATCTACAGTATCGGCACGAGAAAGTTTCTGAAACAACCAGACAAGCACTGGCGAACAGCGAATATGCAGTTACAATATTAGTACTAAACAATTGGCTTCGTCGCCGCTTCACGGCGAGTTAAAGAGGTCTCTGTCCGCGTAAGGAGAATGAAGAACCTCGCTAGCCTGGCTTTATCTGCTTGTCCGTTTTTGAGTCCTCTCCGTCTGCGCTTGAATTTACTTGTCCACGTGCGTTTCAGTGTCCGCTTGAGTGGCCAATTACCTGTTCGTGTCCATGTACGTGTTCAATTGCTTTTGCATGTACTTTTGTGCGTCTCTTTCGATGTTCGTGTCCTTATTTGCGTCCGTGCTGGTGTCCATGTCCGTGCCCGTGTCCGTGTCCGTGCCCGTGTCCGTGTCCGTGTCCGTGTCCGTGTCCATGTCCGTGTCCGTGTCCGTTTCCGTTTCAGTGTCCGTGTCAGTGGGCATGTCCACTTGCGTTTTTGTGTCCGTGTGCCTATGCGCGCCCTTCCACGTCTTATTTTGTCTCCGTCTCCGTCTCCGTCACCGTCTCCGTCTCCGTGTGCCTGCGCGTATACGTCTCCCTCTCCGCCATCATCTCCGTCACCGTCTCCGTCTCAGTGTCCGTGATTTTTTGTGTGTGCGTGTGCTTTTGCGTGTCCATGTGCGTGTCCGAGTGCATGTGCAAATGCGTGTCAGTGTTCATAGCTGTATCGATATGTGTTTCTGTGTCAATGTACGTTTCGGTGTTTGCAGATACATGTAATTGTCCTTCTCCGTGTTCGTCTCCATCTCCGTTTCAGTGTCCGTGTCCGTGTCAGTATCTGTATGCGTGTCCGTGTCCTTTTTCTGGCACATTTTCATGTGCAGTTCCGTATCTGTATCAGTACATGTATCCGTATCCGTATCCGTATCCGTATCGGTATCCGTGTCCGTCCCTGTGTCTGTACCTGTACCCCTACCCGTACCTGTACCCGTATCCGTATCCGTATCCGTATCAGTATCCGTATCAGTATCCGTATCAGTATCCGTACCCGTATCCGTACCCGTATCCGTACCCGTACCCGTATCCGTACGCGTACCCGTATCCGTATCCGTATCCGTATCTGTGTCCGTGTCCGCATCCGCATCCGTATCTGTGTCCGTACCCGTAGCCGTGTACTGACCCGTATCCGTATCTGTGTCTGTACCCGTAGCCGTGTACTTATCCCTATCCGTATCCGTACACGTTTCCGTGTACCTATCCCTCTTAGTATCAATAGCCGTGCCAGTATCCGTACCTGTATCTTGTATCTGTATCTGTATCTGTATCTGTATCTGTATCTGTATCTGTATCCGTATCTGCATCTGCATCTGTACCTGTATCCGTATCCGTATCCGTATCCGTATCCATATCCGAATCCGTGTCCGTATCGGTATCCATACCCGTATCCATGTACTCATCCATATCCGTATCAATAGCCGTGTCCGTATCCGTACCCCTATCCGTATTTGTATCCGTATTAGTACCCGTGTCTGTATACTAATCCTTGTCCGCACCCGTATCCTTATACCTATCCGTAAACCTATCCGTATACCTATCCATATCCTTATCCGTTCCCGTACCGGTATCCGTATCAATATCCGTAACAGTAACCGTACCCGTATCTGTACCCGTATCTTTATGCGTAAGCGTAAGTGTAAGCGTATGTGTATGCGTATGCGTATGGGTATGCGTAGCTGTAGCCGTATTTGCAGTTATTGCGGCGTTTATTGTGAAAGTGCACTGTAGTTGGTTGCACTGTACTTACATGCGCTGTGATTGGTGCCAATTATATTTTCGTGTGATATCGTAATTTTTTTATCAAAAATCAAAAGTATAATTTGTGTTTTTTATTAAAAGTTAATAACTGTTATTTTTATTTTTTTGTCGCTACTGTACCACTTTTCCAGATTGGAAGGGGTGCAACCGCGGCGACTGGCGGGAAAAGGGAAAATTAGCGCGGGAAAGCGACAGATGTGCAACGGGGCGGACGCACAAAGGCCGAAATAAAAAAGCGTACGTAGAAACACCGTGGGAGAAATAGCTAACACACAAACTTTTTTTTTAGGGTAGTTGGGATCCGGCCTCTGGAACGTTCTTTAAATCTGGGCCTTGCTGCCCGGGTTGCGTGCACCCCCATAGGCCAATTTCAGATCTGCGCCTCGGCGTCTTAGTAATATAGTATTTGAGGGTCCCATTAGCTGCCCCATTTAGTACTTAAGGGGGCAACCGCAAGGTGGCACTTCATTTATAAAGCTATGTCACTTTGGGCTTCAAACTACAGCGTCTGGCATCTCCGCCTCGGAGTCCTCAGGCAAGCGAGCTCTTCTGTGAGTACTTAGACTTTGTCCTGCTCCTCCGCGCCTTGATACCCGCTTACAAGCCTTTATAGGCTGTAAGCCAAGACGAACGCAGCATCCCGCACCACAGCGTTTTTTTTGGGTAACACAGTCTGAGGATGCCCTAGAAGATAACCCTCAGGCAAGGTAAATATTCAATCTTTCTGCTGTGTTTCTTCGAGAAAAGTCGCTTCTAAAGATTTACCGTTCTATCCCCAACCTGCTGGTGTTCTGCCGACACTCGGCGGTGTTCCGTCATAGCACCGAATTATGCTCGTCACCGTACTTCCTTGTTACCTCACTTCTCTACCATGTTTCCACCGCCTGAACGGCTAGCCCTTCTGGGACTGCGCTTACGCGCTACTCTACCGCTTATATGAGCCGCTTGGAAGGAGGCTTCGAACCCCTCGTCAACACCCTGGTGCGGGACGTGGACCCTTCGGTGTGTAGTTGTTGTTCCGCGCTCTCGCGTTCTTCGTAGCAAGACTTTTCAAGACAGTACGCTCCATGCCACTATTTTTTCATATTGTCCTCCGTAATGACCATTTCCGTTTTTGATGAAGTAGAAATGGAAAATCGAGGAGGGCTACGTAGCGGGAAAAAGAAAACACCTCGTGCGAACTCAGGCATGCTCTGCGATATTTTCCATTCGTCTGCACCTTGCACCAAACGCCGGAAGGCGCCACGTGGAAGTTTCGCTGAACGCGGGAGCCGGAGTGGCTTCCTTACCTGTATTTTTGCATTGAACGCCTAAAATTCGGGTTTTGTGATATAAGAAAAGGTCAAGTGGGACCCGGACATGTATCGGCAGCACCAGCCGCAGCTGAAGCACTAGTTTGGAGAGGAAAAAGGGGGAAGCGGAGCAGCGGCGGGGAATAAGCATCATTGGTGCTTATTACAGAAGCAGGGAGTTACAAAATGCGACAGAAGGTGCGGAAGCGCAAGTAAAACCTGAATTAAAAGTGGTACCGGAGATGGAACGTCAGGGAAAATGTGATAGTAGACGACGCCAGGTGGGGGGATTGGCCCATACATACAGTAAGGAACAGGCAGCGTGCGTTGAAGAAATCAATGTTCGCTGCATATTGTATTATCACAGCGAGCGGTCTGTGCTACAACGCAGGGATGCCTAGACGCCGCCAGACGACCGAGATAGGCAAGGAGGAGATAGATAGGTGTATCTGGAGACCGCTCGCCAGCTGGCGAGGGGGAGAGTCCGAGTGGTGTGTGTGTGTGCTCACACAGCTACGCCTGGTCACACGCCCAGCGGGGTCGTGAGCCAGAACGTCACGAGCGTACGCTGCTCAGCCCGTTAGAAAGAGGGTGAGAGGGCTGCTCGGGAGAAGGAAGGAGAATTGTGAAAGGCGAGGAGGATTGTAGTAAACTTAGTGTACTGCGGGGAAAACTAGGGAAAAATCGCTAACTACTGTAGTCGGGCACGTCCATGGACGGCCCGACTTCTTCAGTACCAGCTTCCCGTCGCGTACACGTGTACGAGGCGGCGGTCGGTGAACCGTTGTGTAGGAACGGTCACCGGGCTACTGTAATTTAGTACTGCGGTACAGACAGTAGCCCCTGCACTGTACATCTGTATAGCTGTACAGTGGTTCCGGCTTCGCACTGCTATGCTGAAGACAAACCCCTACGCTGATGCTTCACTTTACGGTTGTACAGTGGATTGGCACCGCGTCATGAATGCGGCTGCATCAATTTACGAGCAAACAGTGGTGTACCGTCAAATTCATAGGGTGGTACACCGTATATGGTGGTGCATAATTGTAAGAGTGTACAGTGGTATACCGCCATCCTCATGCAGCGGCGCACCGCAGTATGACAATACGGTGGTGCGCCACTTTACCTTGGGTGGTAGCGTACCGTTGTGCGTTCGCACAGAGGTGCGTTACCACATTTGGTGGTCG
>JAVCKV010372055.1:0-11221 GCA_032274145.1 Herpochondria borealis
TGATAAGTGCCCCAGGTAGGAATCGAACCTACATCTAAGCTTTAGGAGAACTCGGTTGATCCTTGTATTTAAAAGGAATGTGAGTCTCAGTAACACTTTCGTAACACTTTCCTTGTTGTGGAAGTGTAAATGTGTATCATTTCTGTATGAGTTCGCAGCCATTCGCTTTAAAGAAGTATAACCACTCTAGATACAGCTGGCGTGTGTGGCACACTACTGATGGGGAACGTTTATACAAGGTTTTTGTCACAAAGCGAGAAGCTGAGGAATGGGTTAGGCTTAAAGAAATTGAATTGAACGAGCATGGTTCAATACTATCTGATCTCACAAACGAAGAAAGGTCTGCTGTAATTGCATTCAGAGCGATTGAGGGAGGTAAAGCACTTGGTGAGCTGGTGAAAGAGTATGCTGCCGTTGTTGAGGCTAAGAGCATTTCGCTCACTATTGAGGAATGCATAGGACGCTTTAGGGATGAGTTGGAACGTGGGAACCTTAATATCGGCAAATTGAAGGGAGGGGAATTATCAGTTGCTACACTCCAAAGTTACAAGAGTAAGCTCAAGGTGTTTGCTGATGAATTTAAAGGGTGGAGCATGAGTGATTTTGATGAAGATGTAATTAGGGAGTTCTTTCAAGAGCTTACAAAGCAAGAGCAGGTTAAAGGGAAACCTAGGGGAGTGTTTAAGAAGACTAGTGAGCCTTCAGCACCACACACTAAGAACTCAATATTGCAACGTGTAAAGATTCTATTTGATTATGCGGTTCACATTGGAGCGTGTGTTTCCAATCCAGCACAGAGCATCAAGAAGTTTAAAACCAAGGCTGAGGAGGTGAAGTTTTACACCGCTGCTGAAGCTGCTGCGGTATTAGATCACACACCATTGAGGCACAAGGCTGCTGTTGCTATCTCGTTGTTTGCTGGTGTGCGTGTGAAGGAGTTGCAAAGGCTTACGTGGGGTGATGTTAAAATGAGGGCTGGGAACATTGTTCTATCGCCAACTATAACCAAAACAAAGAAGCGTCGAGTGATTCCAATTCAAGGAAATTTAATGAACATTCTATCACCACTTATCAAGTCTGAAGGATATTTGATTCAGTCGCCTCAAACATGGAGAACGGATAAAGCATACGCACACAAGGAAGCTGCTGTTGATATGATCCCAAACGGTGGGAGAAAGAGTTTTATCACGCATCGAGTTATGCTTACCGATCAATGGAAGACAGCAACTGAGGCGGGTAACTCTCCTGATGTGATTGAGGAGTTTTACAAAGGACTCACTGATGCCGAAGAGAGCAAGCTTTACTTTACCGTGGGTGCTGCTGAAGCTGACAACATAACCACTCTAAAGAAAGCGTAACATGGATAAAGCAGAAGAGTTTGCTAAGTATGAGGATGAAGTTGTTTACCTTCATACTTTAGACGAGTTTGGTCATGACCCAAAAATATCATGCGAGATAACTTTAAATAAGGATTCCTGTTCTGTCTTCCCCCCATATATCTCAATGATGGTGAAGGAAGATGGCTCTATCTTTGATGTATTCGTTGAAGGCTGTATAGAGGGTTACAAAAATAAATTACCAAAGGGTAAGCTAATTTCGCCAGAAACTGACGAGGAGAAAATTATGTTTAAGCGTCTGAGTTCTTGGTATAAGAGTAAGAATGAATTTATTCCTGTTGCGAAGGCTATTTCTCTTGAAAGTGAAAGTGCAGCTTCTCTTGGACGCGTTGCAAGTAAGCTAATGTTTGATGTTAATGAGTGGACGATACAGGGAGACTTTGCAGATAGACACCGAAAACATGATCTTGTAAATAATTGGTGTAAGTATATTGAGAGGAATATCAATCAGAAGCATGAACTCAAGGAGTCTTGTGAAAAGCTAGTAGCCGTCATTGGCGATTTTATAAGAAAAAGCGGGCAAATTCCTAGTAGGGGAGAACTAAAAGAACTCTATCGAGTCACGGTGAAAGGACTCCGAAGGAATTCAAGTGATAGGGATATTGAGAATGAATACACCCTTGCTTTACGAACTACAAGACTGGGATTTATTTTTATCTTTGAGGGAGAATCTCCTGAATCTCTAATAGATACAGGGTGAATAATGCAGCGAGTCATTTTTGAAAATGCCCCACTGAAGACGAAAGTATCCACATTTTGTGTGATTCTTTCATGTCTAAAGCATTATTAAAGAAGAAGGAAGTAGCACGTCGTTTGGCAAAAACTACAAGAGGCGTGGAGTTGTGGATGAACGATGGAAAAATTCCATTCATCCGAGTTGGAGCAGGTGTTTGGTTTGATTGGGACGATATAGTAGAATCGCTCAAGAATCAGAGTGCAGACACGTCTGCCGTTATTAAAAATCCTAATGTAGCTGTTGCTGGCTAATTTTGGAGACAGGGGGAAGTGCTTTCGTGTCGCAGTGAAAGCACCTCCCTGTGAGTCTGTAATAACTCCTTTAATCAACTAGGGAAATCTACATCACAGGCTTAGATCTTCAATACTTTTAATTTCAAATTAAGGTATTACGAAAATTTTTGATAGACCACTTTTTCTTTAAATAGACGAAGTGGGCTTTTTTATCCATGAGAACACAGACTCTAATAGTTCCTAAAGATCTTAATTTGGTGGACCTTAATAAATATCATAATAAGTTCTATATTCCGTATAATCCTCAGCGATCACTAAACAATATGACGGCTGTCTGCAACCTTCACGATTGGCACACGCAAGGTTCAATCAATCCCAATATAGGGTGCGCTGTTGGAGCTACTACTGGTCTTCAGTATTTTCGCAAGTTAAAGAAGTTACTTAAAAATTTATCAGCAAGATATGTCAGCAAGCGTGGCTACGGTTTTGCGTGGATACTCAAATGTGAGTGGAAGTATCACAGGGATCATGACGGCTTCCACTTCCATTTCTCACTGAGCGATCAATTCAATAGTGAAGGCATGACGTCCTTAAAAGAGCTAGTGCTAAAGCTGTTTGGATTTCCATCTAATACAGGTGGATGTGTAAAGATCACCACGGCTGAGAATTATACTAACAAGGATGATCCTAAAAAGAAATTCAATCCAGATGGTAGCTATGTTGTGAAGCCGTTCAAGTATTCTAAATCTACTGGCGTTCAACAAATGTTATTCATGCCAAGAACGTGGTTCAGCGTATGGAAGACAACTTCTTTATGGGCATCAGGTAACACTAAGATCAACGACAGCGTCGCCCCGCCTGTAATGAATGAATATGAAAGCTATGGAGCATTGTATGACGGAGACTATGACGATGCTGAGGAAGTAGAGGTGGAGGATTTTGTGAAGATTTTTAAATTGAATATCGATTTGGAATGTGTTAGTGATGGCTGTGATTCGAGCTTATAAAAATGCGTTTCGAGCTTATTTACAATATTTAAGCATATGAAACCACCGTCATCTCAAAGTAGGTTGAGGCCTTGCCGCATATATCCTTTATTACAGTTGGACATGTCGTAAAAAACACTTATTACAAGATGCGTACCCTGTTTCGTGACACCTATACATATTTTTATGAGAGAAATAGAGAGACTACATACAAATAGTCAAAAAAAATAGTCCGTTATGCCAGACTAGAAGGCAATCTCATGAAAAACATTTTATGATTAGTCAATAAGCTATGATATTTTCAATTCTTGGAAACAGAAACGTAGTTCTTTCCGTTACACTTAATCGATGTGTATTCATTAACTATAATTGTAACGATTTTTCTATTACTGGATAATGTTTATTTCTCGGTTGAAAATTTAACGTATTTTAAAATTTATGATGCACCTTCAGAAAAAAAAGGTGCGGAAACCTCAGTTCCAATGTTTGTTAAAAAAATATTAATCATAGTGAGATGCCCCAATCAATATACCTCATTTATAGAATGGACTAAATAGGTGCTATTTATTATTTTTAATTTATGTATAAGCGAGAATTCATGAAGGCATTGTCAACCACGGCCTCCATTCAAGTAATTAGTAGCACAGAATTTGCACAATTAGCCTTAAATCATGAGGTTGAAGACCCACTCTTTGACGTGGATAACGTAATAAAAACTAATAGACTATTTACATCTGCTATTGCAGATAATCTTGTTAAAACCCCACAACAAGTCCAAGTACATAAAAACGCAATTGTGCGAAGATTAAAAATAAATCAAGAAGCAACAAAATGGATTAATGCTGTTATCAAGGAACCAAATCCAGATGTAAATTCTATTAAAGGTGGCGTACATCAACTAAGAAATAGACTAAATTATCTGAAAGAACAAGCTGAGCCAATTGATGTTCAATTTCTAAATGATTCATTAAAATCACTTGAAAGAACTAAAGTAGAAAGCCTTGTTGCAGGGGTCAGAGATTATGCAAAACTCGTAGGAGGATTCATGCACGATACGGGTAATGACTTAGATGGGACTAAATTCGAAGAGTTGATGGCAACAGGTGGACCTACAATGTCAACCGTTGGTATGACTGCATCTACCATCTTAAAATCCTATGGATTTTTAATAGGCCAAATTGACCCATCGGATAATAGAGACCTGTTACAAAAAGTGGAAATGCTCAAAGTCATGAGTGATAGAGAAATGACACAGCTCTATATTGAAGGAAGTAAAGCAGGAATAGATCTGGATAAAGAATTAGGAAAGCATATCCCTGCAATTGTTGATCAAAAAACTGAACCTACAAGCCCAGTACTAAAAAGAAGAGAGGCCGCTCTAAAAGATTTTAAAAAGAAAGTCTTGGAGAAAGTAGGAGTAGACACAAGAAACAAAGTTAAAGTAAGAAATGCTGTAGCTGAAGTAGTCCGAGAAAAAATGCAAAAAGATACGTCAATGACTCAAAAAGAAATTGAAGGTAACCTTAAAGTATTAGTAGAGGATTTTAAACAAAGAAAAGAAAAAGAAAAAGGTGCTATTGATGCAGTCAGAGACAAAAGAAAACTCGAATACAAGCAAAGGGAATGGGATGCAGGAATTAACATAGGATATCACATCCTCAATAATACTGGAATGCAGGAAGAAGGAAAATTCATAAACACTGCATATAGTACCTATAAACAAGTCAAAAACCTACATAAGGCATTTGAAGCAGGTCATGACGGTGGTATAGGTCCAATGGGGCTTACATCGGGTTACATAGGTATAGCAATGATGGTTAGTAACGCTTTCGCGAAACCCAAAAAATCGGTAGAACAACAAATGCTAGAAGCAATCATGGGAATGCTTCAACATATTCAAAATTCAATTGCGGATCTTAAAGAGTATAATCGAGAAAGGTTTGATGAAGTCGTTATAGGGCAAAATACAATTTTGGACAAAATTCATGCTACATACAAAAAAATAATAAACCTCTCTAAAGAAAATCATCAAATTGTATTAGGTGAGCTAGCTAGTATTAAGAAAATGCTAGGTGATGTTGAAAAAGTAATTAACAGGCGAGATGTAGAAAATTTTAATGAACAACAAAATTCACATAGATTAATGTTGTTTAGCTCTTTGGATGGTTCTCTCCCAGGGCATGTTGCTAAAATAGCACTTGTGCCCTTATATAATTCTGTATCAGTTAACGACAATAAAACTAGATTTTCAGGAGATCAATATAATGGATATGTAGGTAATCATTGGAATAGCGAGAATATTATTAAAGCTATTAGTGTTTCAAATTACGAAAACATATTTGATGTGTCTGGAGTTATTAAACCAACCCTTAAATATTTAGGATTAAGTAATGATAATGTGTCAATTCCTAATATGAAGTATTGGTGTGAAACAGTAAATGATATCGCTCGGCTTCAGCCATATTACAAAGATCAACATGTTAAAATACAAGAAAAGTTACCGTTAAGTGTAATTAACTCTAATGGGAGAAAATATTTAAACGACATTAAGTTGTTTTGTAGTAATGAAGCCAGAAAAAAAATGAAGTCTAAGTGGGAGTCATTAGGAAGTTATATAATTAAATCAATAAGTTCAGCAGTTGATACACATTGTATATATAAAGATCTAGCGTTTAGTGAACCTACTATTTCTTATGAAAACCATAAGAAAAAAGTAGAAGAAGATAAAGTAGCATTTAAAGATTATAAAGAAGACGTTAGGTGGAAAAATCAATATCTATCTTTAGATATTAATATTGTTGAGGGTCTAAGTAGAGAAATTAGATTCACAGACACATTCCTAGATCAAGCGGATGTAACTAGAATGTATAATGCTGCAGGATCTTTAAAAAAGAAAAATGTCTGGATTGATATACCTCCAACAATAGCAAAATTACCTGAAAATAGAGGTCGAATCTCTAAGTCTTATGTAGCAGGTCATAGAAAAAGTCAGATTTCACATTTATTCAAAAATTTAAATCATCGCTCCTGGTCGGTTGAAAGGGCAATTGAGCTAAATGAGGACATATGGGAACACGCACTATCTCTAGGTATAATTGTGAAACAATCTGAAAAAGATTACACTAGAAAATATGAAGAAGTAAATTTATACAGATTTTCAAATGCTTTTGGGCGTATAGGCAAAAATAAATGTCATATTATATATGAGAAAGGTAAACAAATTACATATAAATTTGCTGATGCGTCAGGATCGTTTAAGGTATTTAAAACTGCGTTACAAATACCGTTTATTAAAAAAAGGCATTTCAGGGATAATAGACTAACAAATTATTTTCATTATTTTGATCCCTTAAATTATAAAAATAAATATGGAACAAACCAAACTGCGGGTAACGCGTTAGGAATGTTGATGGTGATAAAAAAGAAAATCCATGAAAGGTATTCCACAATTAGAGATGATATATCAAACGATTATGAAAGAATTTTGACAGGAAGGAAAAAAGTAAATGGAGACTTTGGCCTTCCTGAAAATGTTGCAAATACAATTGGTGTTCCTTTACGTGAAGCCACATTAGAATTTGAAGCACTTGGAAATCTTCTATTTATACAAGAAGCGTACTACAATATTTTATGTGGAGCCAATCCTCATGTAGCTACTATACAATCAAAATCGCGATCTTGTTATGCATATACGTTACAGCATATGTCGAAGTTACCTGTCAGGTCAGATACTCCACTTACAAACATTAATTCATCAAAACAGAGCAGCGTTGAGCAGTTACTTAGTGATGTAACCCAAGAATTACAAGCTACTCTGGCCCCGAAAGGATACAGCTCAATAGAATCTATTCTAGATCATATTGCATGCTGCCAATAAATTCAAACTAAAAGGTGAATCTAATTTATTTATTCTATAGGGATCACCCCCTAACCCACGTTTTACGACATAGCCAATGAACTCAGTGGGGTTAGGCATTTTTGAATGAGGGTTAGCCAATTATTTTTCGATTCAAAGACCATGTTTAGCTATGTTATCATTGATGATATCGCAGTGGTTGAGGCGGCCTAGTTTAGGTCTCGAAGAGGTTTACATTGTTGACGTGTATAGCTAAGGAAGTCGATGACTCCTCATCTTAACGACCTTCAAATACTGTGACATTTTAATCCCCCTAATGTTGCACTACATTCCCCACGCTTCCAATACTCATAAAAATAATAGAGGTAGAAAATATATAAATAATCAAAAAAATTGACAGTCATACCAGATTGAAGGTAATCCTCATGAAGAATGTTCTGAAATTTGTCATTGAAGTATGATAATTTAACTACTAGGGGAATAAGATCGTAGTTAGTATCGTAGTGCCGCATGTGTACATAAATTATTTATCTTCAGTCAGTAATGGTTTTTTCGAGTGCGGTGAATATTTAGATTTTGGTTAAAAAATTAACGCATTTGAAAATTCATGATACGACCGCCATAGTACAGGGGTGCGGAAACCTCTTTATAGTTTGAAATTCTCAAAAAGATTCCTTATAGAGGGGGAAAGTGACACTATCGAAAAATTGCTAAGCTGCTTTATACTTCCTCTTAGTAAATCACGGCCTACTTAATCTCATCTGTAATCACTAATTTTTCTATTAGAGGTAAAAACAGTAACAGCACACTATTTGACCCTACATCCTTAGAGAGATCCTCATGTAATAGATTCAGTTGCTTTTGAGTTAAGCGTAGTCTCTTCAAGGCTAAAGATAATAGAGACTCGTATAAAACTGAGTTGTCAAGAGTTAGCGATCTTCGGATCATATATGACACATTGATACTCAACTCTTCGTCTTCTGAATAATTCATTTCTTCACTCAAGGCTGATCTAAGAATAGCAACTTGAATTAGAGGATCGTTAAAACGATAAAAATTCTCCGAGCTTAATAAAACTTGTTCTGAAGAGATACTAGAGAGCCTTATTTTCTCGGGAAGTTCAATGTTTTCACGAGCATTTTGAAGCACCTTCATAATTGTTGCTAAAAGGGCCGAAGCATCCGCATTAGTTGTGCTATAGCCTGTTTCCCAAAAAACAAAACCTTCTGTAAAATCAAGCTTATGTTGTTCAAAAAAGACTTCACCTGTAGGTAACTGGTGTTTATATAAATTATCAAGACGGTTTTGCAATTTGGTATCAAAGAATGGCTTATCTTTACTTGCTTCAAGTAGTTGCATTTCTTTTTGCCAACTAGAGTTAACCTCATCTATGCAACCAGTTTCTAATATCAAGTATGTGTTGACAGTGTATGGAAATTCAGGGAAGTTTTTAGACATTTTCAAACTCTTAGAAAGGTTTGAAAATGATTGAGTTGAGGGAGGGGTGCATATACCTATGACATAATTTATCGCACCTATCTCAGGTGATTCTCGCAGTAACTTGGATATTTCACTAAGTTTGGCTCCGTGGCTTATTACTGAAGCAACAACAAGAACTGAACTATAGCGCTTGAAATTAATTTTCTTGTCGTATAATTGACCACTACTGATTATTTCTAACTTTGGGTAGGTATCGAGACACAACTCTGCCATTTTTTTAGCTATATCATCGGCATAGACAATGTAATTAGTTGATGAGCGTAATTGCCATATAAGTGTTTTAGTATACCACTTTATAAATTGTGGTGTTGATATCAATTCATCTGCATTAACAAAGACAGGGTGTTTTTCTGAGTTCTTTCCTAAACCAAATGTTTCAAAAACTTTTTTATCTATTAGGTGACTTAACCTTCTTTTGTTTTTGATAGATAACGAGTGCTCTTTTTTTAATAGAGTGATTTTCTTAGGTGGTAATAGATCTAAAGCGAAGCTTTCACCCTGAATCCGTGTACAAGGCATTGACTTAGAAGTATGCTCATCGGGAGTGTCTACTGCTGCCAAAATTGAAGTGTTATTTTTTGGAGCAATTTCTAAGAATGTTTTTTTATCTGTCAAAATAGTATAGATACATTCATTAGGAATCATTGGCTGTTGAGCCATTATAGTCTTCCTTAAATTATTGCTAGTGCTTGCCGATATTAAAACCAAGCAATCCCCAGAAAACCCTTTTCGTAAAGCCTCTGAAAGATTAGAATATGAACCGAAACTTTCTATGAATGGATATACATTTTGAGTTGGAAATTTTATCCTTAAGGCAGTTAAAACAAGTGGGTATAGATCTATTGTGTCAACCCAAACTGTATCAGTATTTTCGCTTAGTTTGCTGCCTAGTAAATCAAGGAGTAGTATAGCGACCAATGTAATTTCAGTAGGATTACTAAGTATTCTTGAAGATTGAATGAAATAAGAAGATCTACTTCCCGAAGGTTTTGAAAATAGTCTCCCTAAAGGAGCTTTGATTACAGGTTTTCTTCTTTCAATTAGGATTGCTAAGCATTTTGTTAACGAACTAATAACGCTTTCCCTTGATACATTATGATCAAATTTCTTCTCAAGAGCTGTAAATCCATTTTCTTTATATACGATAATCGTAGGGTTACATTTAAATCTCTGATGAAATTTCGCCCTAATTTCAGGAGCATACCTTTTAATTTCAGTAAAATGAATATTACTATAATAGATGAACACTTCTGAAGGATGCTCATATTTGCATATTTCAGAGGTGAAAATTTCTAGCTCATTTATACCAAATGTGGCAATACCGTTAAAAACGTGAAGTTTAAAGTCTTCACAAAAATAGGTGATATTCCTAAAACTATTCATTATTTAGAAATGTTTAATGGGATAATAAGAGTGATGACTGTGCCAGCAGCTTGTGCAAGTTGTGTAGATTGTGAACTAATCCATGACTCCAAAGATGGAGGTTTTTCAACAATTTCAGCACCAGTAAGCTCATCGATTGATGTACTCATGTCGTGGAAAACTTGGAATAAGGAAACTCCCCCTGTTCTTATACGAATGAAAGCATTTAATTTGATTAAGTTTTTCCAGCAGTTATAGAGTCCACTACCTCGTGAGCCGTCACCTTTTGCTGTAGTTCCATCTATAAAGCAGGATGTGACTATCTCTGCTTCTTCTTCACTACTTAATATTTTACCTTTAAGTTTAGTGATTGATTGAGCCATACCAACTCCTCCATCAAATACAGAAAGTTCCAAAAAAGTTAGAATTTCACCATCTTCCGCTATTGAACAAAAATCTAAATACTCGTTCAACCTAGAGTTTTTACTTCTCAGGGCATCTAGGTGTTTATGTTCCTGCCAATTAGAATGTTCTTTGATTAAAAAGCCTCGAATATTCTTAGCGTACTCGTTACCTAGTTGGTCACATTGTCCGTGTTGGTGTGTGTTCTCAAACATTTCAAATAAAATTGCTGAGATGGATTCTGTGACATTTTTAGGTAACTTCTTTTTATAATCGCTTAAAGTGGTACTCACTAATTTATCGAAGACAGTTTGTGATCGTAATTGAGCACTGGGATCAGTTTCATACAAACTTTTAAGAAAATGGATTTTTGCTGGTTTTATACAAAGAAATTGTGCCGACATCCTAGCGGTTTTTACGTCTTTTTTAAACTGCTGTGACGTTCTATGAATACTATCTCTATTTGAAGTTTTACATTCATTCATATTTGTCAAAAGCTCTTTGGAAAACTCATTTGCTTCAGTCCAATTGATCTCAGAGCTATCTGAACGTTGAATATGCTTTGCCAACCATAAAGCTGTTATGCAATGTAATCTGCTACCAAATTCCGTTAATTGTTTGGCTTGATCATCAGTGATGAAGGTTTTAAGTATACCTTCAGGGTTCTTTCTTGCCCATGTAATTATCAATTGGATCAATGAGGCATCTAATCCCCAAAAACCAGATTTAATCATTTGTGAGGCTATACC
>JAVCKV010372166.1:0-13188 GCA_032274145.1 Herpochondria borealis
TGCTGGTGCATCTGTCTATGATCGAAGCTTGTTGTTCTCAAGTCGGAATAGTGTTTCCAAACTCGAGAATAAAGCTAAATTCGGTCTGATCAGCTAGCGCCGTAAACGTCAATCTCTCAATTCTTGGAACATGTTGCTACACATCAATTGAATGTGGGGGCCGGGCTTAGTCACAGTGAGGTTTAGGTCACTAAGTGGTAGCCGAGTTTATTCATAGTGGGATTTGGGTCACTGAAATGCGCCACTGGTTTGGCCAATTCGAGCCAAGTCAGCAGCGTAAACGTCGGGAATGGAGCGCCACGTATAGTCGGCGAGTAACTTGGAGATCTTGCGCTCCATATGGGCCAGATTCTGGTAGTGGCGAAACTTCGCGGAGAGCTTGAGACCCTCTATACGCGGCTGGTCAGGATCAATTTCCCAGGGGTGGAAGTAGAATATGGCGGCCTCGTCATCAGCCTTATTTACGCGGTTAATAGCCCATTTGCTGACTGCATACGGGTAGAGACGGAACCAGCCACCCCCTCCGCAGGGGAAATTCTTATTCATCATCCGGGTCGTGGTAATGGGCAATTCCAGAATTTTGTCATTAGCGCAGGGATACGAAAATCTAGGGGCGCTGGGAATGCCGTACAGATCATGCTTGATTGGAGCAACACTTGAGCTATAGAGGTAGCCTTGTTCGAGTAGGACATCATGGGCCCAGTCGTTTTCCAGAGTAAAAGAATAACTGGGTGCTCTGTAACCATTCACCTCGGTAGCGGAGACGTCTTCCAAAATTGCCTTGGATTTCGCTATATCAACTGAAAATTCTTCACGAGTGAGCGTCGTAACGCGTCGGTGATCCCATCCATGGCTAGCAAGGTCATGTCCTTGGGCCACAATCCGCTTAACTAGGTCTGGATAGTGTTTAGCGACCCAGCCAAGTGTAAAGAATGTTGCCTTAACATCATTTTGCTCGAACAGTTCAAGTATACGGTCGGTATTTGCTTCGACCCGACTGCTATAGTTTTTCCAATCTTCTCTTAAAATATAAGGGTCAAATGCCGATACTTGATAGTAGTCTTCTACATCTACTGTCATTGCGTTGGTTTTCTGCCCGTTATTTTGAGCCATGGTATTATTTTCCGAGATGCAGACCGTGGCGTTTTGGGCCTTCACCAGCAGTTATTGGACGAAGATGTTCTTGAAGCGAATTCAGTAAGTTACCTTAAAGGTAACGGCTATATAGCCTCTTAGCTGAACCACTCAGGGTGCATACTAATCTGAATTTGTCGACTTAGTTGGATGCAGACTCAGCTGAGATCCCTAAAAGCGCTATTTCTTGCGATCTATTTGATGATTTATAAAATGTTTACAAGGTTTCCTTACTGACATGTGCGGCATAGCTGGCTTTACTCAATATACCAACGACGTCTCGGATGTTCCCGGTCTGTTAGATCAAATGGGTACGGCGATACTGCATCGTGGTCCGGATGCGGGCGGAGTATTCTTCGACGATCAAGTGGGCATGGTGCACCGACGCTTAAGTATTATCGATCTCAGTGAGTCGGGGGCGCAGCCTATGCACTCTCCATCGGGCCGCTACGTCATTGCTTACAATGGTGAAATATATAATTTCCAGCTGCTAAGAAAGGAACTCGAGGCAGATGGCGTAACCTTCAGAGGTACGTCGGATACCGAGGTCCTTATCGCGCTGTATGAAAAATATGGTGCTGAGTGTCTTGATCTGCTGAACGGTATGTTTGCCCTGGCAATTTGGGATAAGCAGGATAAGGTGTTGTTCTTGGCGCGAGATCGCCTCGGAAAGAAACCTCTCTATTACTACCAAAAAGATGACCGGTTTTTGTTTGCCTCTGAAATAAAATCAATCTTGTGTGCCCAGAATATCGATCGGTCTGTGCGTAGTGATGCCGTCAAGGACTATTTCTTCTACCAGTACGTGCCCGATCCGAAAACCATATTTAAGTTTGTACACAAGTTAGCGCCGGGTCACTGGATGCGTATCGATCAAAATGGCATCACTCAAAAGCAATATTGGGACGTGTCGTTTTCGAAAACCCATACTGGATCTCGTGAGCAGATAGAGGGAGAGCTAATAGAGCTTCTTGACGATAGCGTAAAAGCGCGAATGATCAGTGATGTGCGGTTAGGCGCGTTTCTTAGCGGTGGTGTTGATTCGAGTGCGGTCGTCGGCTTAATGGCTCGTAATAGCGAGACCCCGGTTACAACCTGCGCTATTGGTTTTAACGACGAGAAATTTGACGAAGTCACCTACGCCGATAAGGTAGCTCGCCAATTCGAAACCAAGCACCATGAACTTACGGTGCAGGAAAATGTGGAGGATAGCCTGGTGTCCATCGCTACCTATTTTGATGAACCTTTTGCTGACCCATCATTTGTCCCTACTTTCTATGTATCAAAACTTGCCCGTACCATGGTAACGGTAGCCTTAGCCGGTGACGGTGGTGACGAGAATTTTGCAGGGTATAGCAAGTATCTAGGGGATCAGCGTGAGAATCAGCTCAGGAAGTGGGTACCCGGTGCGTTTCCACAGGCCATAGCAGGTTCCTTGTCTCGTTTATTAGCCGATAACCCCGTGGGTAATCTGCGGCGGGGTAGTTCCTTACTGAACAGCTTGTCAGGCGATGCATCACGAGGGTTCTTTCTTACCAACTCGTTTTTCAGAGGCCATATTTGGGATCGTTTGGTTACAGAGCAATTTGCTAGTGAGACCTCTGGGTACGACTCGGCAGAGATGACGCGTGAGTACTACGATTCAGCGGATACCGATGACCATCTATCGAAACTGCTGTACACAGATATAAAGAGCTACTTGCCAGGCGATATCTTGGTTAAAGTGGATCGTATGAGCATGGCGAATTCGCTCGAAACACGAGCCCCGTTTCTGGATTATCGGGTTGTAGAATTTGCCGCTACATTGCCTTCAGATATTAAAATTGAGAATGGCGAAGGTAAGAGTGTTTTGAAAACATCGCTAGAAGGCTTTTTAACAGACGACACACTGTATCGTAAAAAAATGGGATTCTCCGTACCGCTAGCAAGCTGGCTGCGTAACGAAATAGCAGCCGTCGCTGAGAAGTATTTGTTTGCGGACAATAACGGTTTATCCAACTATTTCAGCCTAACGGCAATACGAGGCTTGTGGTTAGAGCATCAGAGTGGCAAGCGAGACTATTCTCAAGAGCTCTGGAGTTTGCTGGTGTTTGAAATTTGGTGGCAAAATTACATCGTTGAGTAGTATCCAAGAAATAAACGCAGAATCAACGATTCCATTCAGTGGCATTAATACTTGTTAACTAAACAAACAATGAAGCTTTGACCAACATGGCGAAAATACCCCGTATTCTTCACCTTACTCATGAGATGGCCATAGGTGGCACTCAACAAGTTATTAGCCAACTTGTTGGGAATCTTGATGGTGAACGTTTCGATTGCGAAATTGGCTGTATTGACGGTCTAATTGGTCAATTAGGTGAAGAATTGCAGGCCAGTGGCACCCAGTTCCATGTGTTTAACCGTGGTCCTGGATTTGATTTAGAGCTAATTAAATCGATAAGGAATGTGTTAAAAAAGAATGATTTTGATGTCGTGCATTGCCATCAATACACACCTTATGTGTACGGCATGTTTGCCTCATTGTTTGCAGGGGTCAAAGTTGTATATACAGAGCACGGCAGATTTTATCCAGACAGCTATACGTGGAAAAGGCGGTTGGTGAATCTTGTGCTACAGAAATTTACCGACTCTATTGTCGCTATTTCTGCAGCTACTGGTAAAGCACTCACCGATTTTGAATGGTTCTCGGCGAAGAAAATCGACATCATTTATAACGGTTTAGAGCCCGGTAAGGCGTCCCATGATCTTAGTCATTTGCGAGAGAAATTTGGTATCAAGGAAGAGCATTTCGTGTTTGGCACAATTGCCCGGTTTGATTCGATAAAAAACATACCAATGATGATCAATGCGTTTAAAGAGGTGCATAGCGCGAATTCGAATGCACGTTTGCTTTTAGTGGGTGACGGCGACGAACGCCAAATGTTAGAAGGGCTGGCTCAAGACGTAGGTGTTGCAGATGCCGTGGTGTTTACCGGGTTTCAACAGAATACTGCTGATCTGATGTCGCTAATAGATATTTATTTACTGACGTCCTTTAGTGAGGGAACATCAATGACATTGTTAGAAGCAATGTCCTCAGGTACCTGCAGCATCGTGACCCGAGTAGGCGGTAACGTTGAATTGATTGAACACGAAGTAAACGGAGTCAGCGTGGAATCAGACGATACGCCTGCGCTGGTATCGTGTATGTCAGAACTGCTTAAAGACTCAGAAAAACGGATGTCACTGGGCGCTCAGGCTGCTGAGGTATTCAAGCAACGCTTCTCTGTCGCTGTCATGGTGGAAGCGTACTGCGCGACTTACGAGAAATTACTGCGCCTTAACTAAGTCGTAGCTTTTCCAGTGCCGCGTTGTTGAGTGTATCGATAGATCGACTCCTTTAGGGTCCTGACCTTCGGCTCTGGGGTCCGATCTAGACAGTACTTACAGTAGCTCATTAACATGATGAAGTAAAAAATCTCATATATCATCAGATCAAGAAATATGGATACCATAAAAAAACCGAGCAGCATGCTGTTGAGCAGGTCGTCTAAATAATCACGCTTAAAGCCTCGAGGAAAACCTTTGACCCCCGGTATCGGCGGCGAACCTTTGAGGGTGGGTAGCCGCCTCAGAAAAAACCATAGATAGATTAATCCTGCCAACACGCCGCAATTTGCCGAGAACTGCAAATAAGTATTGTGAACAACGTGCTGCTGAGTATCGCTGTAATCGGGAAAGGCATGGTAAAAATTACCAAGACCGACGCCAAAAGTCGGGTAGTCGCGCATGATTTCAGTGGCAATTCCCCACGAAATTAAGCGAGGATCAAGTTTTTGTTCGTCTTCAAGTAGCTCTGACGCTTCAATGGTTGTGTCAACTCGTGTCAGTAGATGTCCACTTTGAAACACAACAGCCAATATCAGAGCCACCGCCATACCAACTGAAGCCTTTCGATCAAAGCTACGAACGAATATATAAACACAGACAACGGCTAGAGACAAAAAGCCACCGCGTGAACTTGTTAGGAACAGCGCATGCCAGGTGATTGGAATAAGTGACCAGACAGCGTATCGGAAGAACCAGTGAGAACGGGCTACGCCTATGTAGTACAAAATAGGAGTGGACAGCACGAATAACATGGCGAAATAATTCTCATCCCTGTAGTTGCTGAACAGCGGGCCACCGAGCCGGCCGTTGTCTCCAAATCTCCAGAATTCGCCGGTAAAGTAGGCCATGTTTGCCCACCAAGCGTAAAACAGCAGCATTGCAGCGAAGGCGTAGATAGTCCATAACAACTTAGCCCGAGTGTCGATTAACAGGCAGGCCATAAAATAGTAGAAGAGGGTTTTATTAAAAACACTCGCCATGTAGGACTGGTCGAGTACGAAGCCTGCGACTGTTGGATCTGCTATGGGGTCAACGTACAGCTCAAAGCTGCCTAAACTTCTCGAGGCATTCACGAGGACCACAAGCAGCATCATTATTAAGTTTAATGGCGTCACTAGGCGGTACCAGTCAACCATTTTCAGGGCAGTTGCCCCAGCAAGACCGAGTAAAGTTGCAGCCGTAAAAACGACCTGAACCGGGCTATCGCCAAAATCATAGGGCCACAAATATTGCATTTGCATGACAGTGAAAGCGTAGTACGTGAGCACACCGATCCACGGAATTAACACAGCTACTACGCTGGATATTATTACGAATGCGACGGCTAAAATTGACATGTAAAATGGGGTCCGAACCTTTATTGAGCTAGCTCAGCAGGGAGGCCTTTGGCGTTCTCATTGTGGATTTATTGTTGAGTAAGGAGTAAGTCTGACAGGTAAACAGTGTACGAGTCGCGTTCAAGTGAAAACAACTGTATTTCATGAATGTTTTGCATATCGAGCTGCCGAATAATCTGGCCTTTGCTGCTCATTAGCTTGATATCCGCTATTGAAAATCGATAGGCATTGGCTCCCGGCTTTACCAAAAATGTCATGTTGTAACGGTCGTGGTATTCATTGTTGTGGTGCCGATCGTGTATCCGTATTGCCATTTCTCTGTTCTGAGCACTCGTATTGTGCAACATGAAATTTAGATAACTGGCCTCCATCCATTGCTTGTTTGTGTCATGAAATACCACCCCGTTGTAACCATCATGTGCAAAATCTATGCGCAATACCCGTTTCGAATCAGAATCGGGGAAATGCTGATTGTGGTTGAGCTCTGTTATTGCACCACCCGTAACACTGATGGTGGCTGCTACGAAGGGGTCGCTGAAGGCGATAATAGCTGGGGGGCCGGTTTTCAGCAAATGATACCCACCTAACTCGAGCACCGGCTTGCTGGCTAGAAAACCTGTTACAAGTATGCAAAATACTAAGCTAAAGCGGGTGGTTATAGACAGGGAGCGGAAACAATAGGCCAGCAGGAACAACAGATAGCCTACGAAGATACCTGCAGTATCGAGCAGTAAATCGCTCCAGGAAGCGGTGCGTCCTGGCATGGCACTTTGCACCAGTTCAACAAAGCCGCCTAGGCTGAATAAAGTCAAAACCACAGCCAAATGTTTCAGCGGTACACGCAGCGATGCTGATCTAAACAGTGCAAGATTGAAAAACGCCAGTGCGATGAAGATCAGAAAATGACCCACATTCTGAAAAGCGGACCACAGTAGACTGCCGTTCCCAACATTAAATAAGAGCATAATTGCGAGGGATACGACCAGCGCAAGTAGCCTAACTAGCATGCGGCCCATAGGTCAGAGAATCAGTATTGTTGGTTTGTGCCCGGTGCAAGCGTTTTCCAGCCGCAACAACAGCTCGAATCCGAGGTGAACTAAACCCAATAGTCGATGACTTAGTGGCGACAACAGGTGCAGCTGCGGGTGATCAATTGTCAAGCAATGTTACTCAGGTATTCGGGATGCGTAGTCTACACTGGGCGATGGTGGTTGAAAGCGCTAGGTTCTGCACTTTTTTGTGATAGGCAGCAAGGTGGGGGCATTTAAAGATTGAAGCTTATCTCGCCTGCCGCCTTAATTTTAGTTTATCTTCCCACCAGTTTTGACGCACTTAGCCCAAGATATTGAAAATAAATAACTTTACCGCAATACCTCTTCATATTTCTGAGGGGCAGGGACTGCCAATAAATCGGCAGCCGGTGACTGTGGCTGTGCCTTTTAAAGCCTCGGATCTCGATAGTGTGGAAGGTTGCTGGCTAAGCTCCACAGGCCCAACGCCCGCTGTATATTCCGTGAAGGCGACAAGTCATTGGCTTGATGGCAGCGTCAAATGGGCACAGGTGAAAACAGTGCTGGCACCAGCAACAGGTTCGTTACCTGAATTGCAATTGCAACCAGCTGTCGCCACTGGCAGTAATGAGACAGCACAAAGCCAAACCCTAGAGGTAGTGCAGGATGCTCAATACATCACGATAAATGATGGCGAGCTAAGTTACGTATTCGGTGTTGGAACAAAGAGAGAGTTCCCGGATATTTACAACGCTGATACGCAGATTTGGAGCGGTGACAGTTTCAGTATCAGTACGGTTGGTGGAGATGGCGAAAATCTAGATTTTGTAACGTCCAGTGTTAACGTCGAATCGCAAGATGCCGTCTCAGTATTAGTGAAGGTTCGAGGAATCATCGCCGTATCCTCGTCGCAACGGCTTGATGTGTCTCTAAATTTTGAAGTGCTCAGTGGTCAGTGGTTACGATTGGGGATACAGATTCACAATCCGCATCGCGCTCATCATGAGGGATCGTTGTGGGATCTCGGGGACGAAGGTTCCATAAACTTCAGAGAGTTTGGAGTCCGCATTGCAAGAAATAATAACGATACCGTTAAGTTTCGATCAGAGCCTGAGAAGGATTGGCACCTGTGCGGTTCGGTAAAAACGAGCTTATTCCAGGCGTCCAGCGGTGGGGAAAACTGGAATAGTCCTAATCATATCGATGCGAGGGGGGAGCTGTGCAACAAGTTCAAAGGGTATCGCGTTGAATTGGGTGACAGTGAAACGATACAGGGAGATCGCGCTACACCGTTGGTTTGGACAACCGCTTCCAATGGAACAAGTTGGGGACTTAAAATTCCGCAGTATTGGCAGAATTTTCCTAAGTGTTTGAGTTTCGAGAAGTCCTCGACCATGGTGGGGCTTTTTCCAGCAGAGCACGGTAGTCTTTATGAGTTGCAGGGTGGTGAGCGAAAGCACCACGATATTGTTTTTTCCTTTTCGGATGACGCAGATTCACTGCAATGGGTCGATTATCCCGCAATTCTCACTGTGCCAAGTTCAACTGTCATGGAATCGCAGGTGCTTGCTTATTCTGATGGTGACGGTGGCAGTGCGTATGATGAAATCATAGGTAAATCGCTGTGTGCTGACACGGGTATTCTTGCTAAACGCGAGATCATTGATGAATATGGCTGGCGTAATTTTGGTGAAGTTTACGCTGACCACGAAACCTTGTATCACGATACAGATGAGCTGTTTATATCGCATTACAACAACCAATACGATTCGATTTATGGCTTTGGACGACAGTATTTGTTGACGGGTGATATCCGTTGGTTTCACTTGATGGATGATCTTGCCAAGCATGTGCTTGACATCGACATCTATCGTACTGATGAGGATAGGGCAGAGTACAACCACGGCCTTTTTTGGCATACAGATCATTATAAGAAAGCCCATACTTGTACTCATCGAACCTACTCACAAGCGCATTATATTGATTGGCAGGGCGACAAAGGTGGCGGTCCGGGAAGTGAGCACTGCTATACGAATGGCTTGTTTCTTTACTATCAACTTACTGGCAATACGGATGCGCGTGACGCAGTAGTGGGTTTGGCCGGTTGGATTCGCCATTTTTACGAGGGTACTGGGACTGTTCTTGAGACATTAAAAAACATTGTTTCAACTGAGCGAAGAAAGTTCCTGTCTCTATGTAAAGGAGGTAAAGTCTTCAAATACAAATATGGGCTCGATAGAGGTACCGGAAATTACATAAGAGCATTGCTAGATAGGTTTGAAATTACTGGAGACGTGAGTTGTCTTAAAGAAGTTGAATTAATCATTAAATCGACGTTTGCAAGTAACGATGATTTATCTGAACGGAATTTACACAACGCAGAGTACACGTGGTTTTATTCAATTTTTCTTCAAGATGTTGTTCGCTACCTAGATCTAAAACGTAATTTGGGTGAATTAGATACTGCCTTTTGTTATGCACGAAATGGCCTGCTTCACTATGCGCGCTGGATGGCCGCTAATGAAGTACCGTTTTTAAGCAAACCTGAGGGGCTTGAATACCCAAATGACACTTGGATTGCTCAAGATATACGTAAGGCAAATGTGTTGTATGCCGCTTACCGGTATTCGACTGAAAATCGAGATGAGTTTCTGACAAGGGCACGTTTTTTTCGAGACTATGTTTTACAGGCACTAGCACAATCAGACACGCTTCATTATTCGAGAATTCAAATTATAATGCTGCAAAATCATGGTCCATCAGCAATGATGGATACTGTTACGGAACCCTACGAGGGCCTTAGCAGTTTGCCTACAGATGAAGCAGCCGAGAAGAGCTGCTTTTATAGTCTGCCTAGTTTTACGCTTGCCGTATTGACTCAGCTGGCTGTTGCATTACGTAAATTTAGTATCCGCCGTGAGATCAGATGGGTAAAAACACGAATCGGTTAGCAGGCACTTCTCTGTAACCAATGAAACTTGATTGCCTCGCCTAATAGCCACAGTGGCTTAACTATGTATCCGTGTTTTTGACGTGAAAATATGAATTTTCTGAGACTACAACAATAATGAATGGAACTCGTCCAAGAGTGTTGCACTTCATCTGCTCAACTGGATTTTATGGAGCGGAAAAATGGATATTGGCACTTGCAAATAATATTGATCGGAACGAGATTGATTCCGAGTTAGTAGTCACAAGCGAAGCAGAGAGCCAGAATTTAAAAATATCGGCAGCTTTTCGAGACATGCAATTACCGGCTCACGAGCTAAGAATGTCAGGACGTTTTGACATTCGAGTTGTTCACTCACTGGTTAAGCTAATTCGCGAGCGAAATATCGATATCTTGCACACGCACGGCTACAAATCAGACATTGTTGGCATAATGGCGGCTAAGATTGCAAGAATCAAAAGCATCTGCACCCCTCACGGATTTGAAAACACAGATGACTGGAAGTTGCGCCAGTTCATTAGTCTTGGCTGCCGAACCTTTCGATATTTTGATTTGGTTGTGCCATTGTCAAGGCAACTGTGTGAGGATTCTAGAAAATTTGGCGTGGCTGAAAGCAAGTTAGTGTACATACGAAATGGTGTTGATCTATCGCCCATTAACTATCGACTTCCTTCTGCAAACAGAGCATCGTCTGGTCAAGCTGAGAAAGTCCGAACGATTGGCTTTATTGGTCAGCTGATTTATCGGAAAAATGTTGCTGACTTATTAGATGTTTTTAATACCATCGCGGAGGAATCTCCAGATGTAAAACTGGTGTTGCTCGGTGATGGTGACGCAAGAACAGATTATGAAGAACATGCCGCACAATTAACGCATCGCGATCGAATTCACTTTGCGGGTTATCAGAGTAATCCGCTAGATCATCTTGCCACCTATGACATGTTCGTTATGACATCGACGCTAGAAGGCATTCCAAGGTGTTTAATGGAATCTATGGCCATGGGCGTGCCAGTCGCATCCTATGATATTGCTGGCGTAGATCAGTTAATAGAACACGGTAAAACAGGCATGTTAGCGCCTTTGGGTGACAAGGATGCGCTAGTAGCGTGCTGGCGCGAACTACTATGGAATAGTGAGTTGGCGGATGAGATTTCTCAGAATGCAGCAAATTATATTAACGAGAAGTTTTCGGCAAAACGCATGGCTGTGGAATACACAGAGGTCTACACTAAGCTTGTCGATGGTACGCAAAACACGGATAAAGCTTAGTGAATATTGTCGTATTAAGTCATCGGCTACCATACCCTCCAAATAAGGGAGAGAAGATCCGCACGTACAATCAGCTGGATCATTTCAGACAAGAAGGTTGTAACGTTACGCTGTTCTGCATCATTGATTCCGAAGAAGAATTGACGCTTGCAAAGGAATACGAAAACGAGACAGGCTTTACCGTGATTGGAGTTAAAGCCGGTTTGCGCAAATTGGCTATGTTGCTAGGCCTTTTCAGTCGGCGTGCATTAAGTGTTTCGAATTTCTACAATCGGGATTTGCAACAACGCTTTGATGCCTTCGTAGCTAATAATCCGGTTGACGCACTGTACTGCACCAGTTCTTCCATGGCAGAGTACATTTTTAGAGGTGAAAGTGCCATTCGTAACGCCAGTAGTTCGCGACGCGATTTAATTGATTTTATGGATCTGGATTCAGATAAATGGCGGCAGTATCAAGAGATCAGTGGGTTTCCAATGTCATTGATTTATCGCTATGAAGAAACCATGCTAGCTCGTTACGAGGCCAAAATTCAGCAGCGATTCGACGAGTGTATTTTTATCTCAAGTAATGAAACCACGCTTTTCGCAGAGCAGCTTGATGCTCCCGCAGATAACTTAAAAGTCATAGGTAACGGTGTAGACTTGCAAGCCTTTTGTCCACCAGCTCAGCCGCGCCAAGCAGATCGAAAGACGCTAATGTTTTCCGGAGTCATGGACTACCTGCCTAACGAGAACGCCATGGTTTGGTTTGTGGAACAGGTTTGGCCCAAATTGACTCTCGCTTATCCGGATGTACGGCTTGTTATTGCGGGCATGAATCCGAGTCAGGCGATTTTGACTATGGCTAAAGATGATCGAATAACGGTGACGGGGTATGTGGATGATATGTTGGCTTATTACCACGACGCTAGCGTATTCATCGCACCTTTTCAGATTGCCAGAGGTGTCCAAAACAAGATATTGCAGTCCTTTGCCTGCGCTCTGCCCGTGGTAACAACGCCCATCGGTGCGGAGGGCATTGATTGCCAAGATGGCGAGCATTGCCTAATTTCCGAAGACCCTGAGCAATTTATTGAACAGATAGGCAAGCTTTTTGATGATCCAACTTTCTATAACGCAATATCAAAAAACGCACTTGAGTTAGTTAATGCACAGTTTACATGGGATGCTAGCAACCGGCAGTTATTCAAACTATTCCAATCGTCTGGTGACGCGTAGGTAGAGTTTATGCAACATTCAATGCCCAAAAAGTGTGTTTATCTGATTAGTACAGTGGTGATATTTCCACTCTATTTGTGTTTTTGGTTGCTGCAGCTGATTGTCGATAAAAATAGTGCTTTCGCCAGTTTTTCGCAATTATTGAGTTTACTGCCAGGCAAGACGGGTAGCTATTTGCGTAATAGTTTTTTTAACTTAACGATGACCCACTGTGAGCAAGGAATAGTATTTTCATTCGCCACGTTATTCTCACAGATAGATACAGAGATTACCTCAGGTACCTACATAGGGCCTCAATGTAACATCGGCAGTTGTAAGATTGGCAAAGACTGTTTAATTGGTAGTGGCGTTCATATTCTCAGCGGCAAACAACAACATACCTTCGACGATATTGACGCACCCATTCGCGATCAAGGCGGCCGACTGACCAAAATATCCATTGGTGATGATTGCTGGATAGGTAATGGGGCCATAATCATGGCTGACATTGGTGACAAGTGTGTTGTGGCAGCAGGTTCTGTGGTGATAAACCCAGTGAAAGCACGGATGATTGTCGCAGGTAATCCAGCCGCCGTCATAAAAGAACGTTAGTCATTTAACACGTTTTTCTTATTACCTTTGCGAAGAGTGCTAAAGCTACGGGCACCATTACCTTGTGATGTAGTGAGTCGGGAAATTTAGGTGGCAATGCCCTACATTCTACGCTGCTGGCGCAGCAGGTGACACGTCGTTTGACAGAACTTGTAGCAACGCTAAAAGCTCTTTTTCGGCCAATTCCCGCCATTGGCCCAAGGGTAGCCCGTTTGAGTTTATGTGCATGATTCGGGTTCGCTCAAGCTTCTCTACTGAATAGTTGAAGTGCTTACACATACGACGAATCTGTCTGTTAATCCCTT
>JAVCKV010372277.1:0-13188 GCA_032274145.1 Herpochondria borealis
GTGCTTGTGCGTGTGCGTGTCAATTTCTTTATTTAAGTCCTTTTACGCGTACATTTGGGCGTATGTGTGCATGTGAATGTGTGTGTGCGTGTACGTGTGCGTGTGCGTGTGAAAGTGCGTTCTCTTGTCGGTTTCCGTGACTTTATGTTGTCCGTGTGCGTGTTCGTGTGCGTGTGCGTGTTCATGTAAGTGTGTGTGTTAGTTTGTGTGTGTTGGTGTGCGTGTGCTTGTGCGTGTGAGTGTACGTGTCCGTGTTTGATATACATACATTGTGGGTGTTGTGGTACGGCGAAAAGGGGCCCGCGCACCGAACGGTGGCCGCCCCTTACACATGTGAGAGACCACGAGTCGATAAATACAGCCAACACTCCGCGACTCTTCCAATCTGTAACACACATGGCAGCAGTTTGCAGAGAATCTTGAGTGGGCCACTACTCCGCCAATCCTCCACTTCCGGGTTCCACGGACGCTGGTTGGTTGGGGTGGGTACACCGACTGCTGGCTGGTACCGTCATATCTTCGGACTACAATTAGTGCATATTGCACTATTTTGGGTGTCTCGGTTAACGCGCCTAGCGATATGGAAGGAAACTGTAAGGAGCAGCGGTACTCTGTGTAGTCAGGATTTAGGAAGATTTTCCCTTGGGCCGTTTTGGCCATGAATCAACTTGAGGCGCTGACACGGCCGCTATATAAGGGGCCTGGGCGGCGCCGGGTTCGCGGAGGACAGGGAAATAAAGCTGAGTAGCAAGAAGCGACTCCCAAGTAAAGATTTTCCCCCTTATTACTAATTTTTTCCTTTCTTTTCTCTCCTTTTTGCTCTCCTTTGGGATGGTTGGTTTTTCCTACGAGACTGACTCACACAGCGCCGCGCGATGAAATCACGAACGGCAAAACCTGTCATTCGTACCCGTTCGAAAAGCTAGCCCCCTCGCTCAGATCTACCACGGTTTACCCCTGTGTTCGTGCGAAGGGAGTGAGCTACCACGCCGTACCACACTGGTATCCCGACCCAGAAGCGCTTCTAGGGAACTTTCTCGCCGAAAATGTCCTTGCGCTCAGGCAAAGATCAAAAATCGTCCTGTAAAAGTTCCAGCATCTTCAGCGGCAGCCAGATACCCAAGAAGAAGACGAATAAGAGTTTTGACGATCTGGCGCCGCAGGAGCCTGTTGATGATCAGAAGAACGTCGAGCAGAAGGCGCGAAACGAAGATGCTGCTGCTGGAAGAGTTGGATGTTATCTTGCTGTTCAAGGCGACGAGGATAAGAAACAAGCGCAGACAGAGTATGCGTAAAATAATGATGCTCAAGACGTTGCGCAGCAGGCGCGACTTGATGATGATTTATACGGCAAGCGGTACATCTTCTGGCCGCAGAAACATCCTGGCTCGTTCCCCACCCCTTGTACAGGCCCGTCTGGTCACTTGTAAACTAGACCGTCCCATGGAGTCCATGAAGGCAAAGACATGTCGACCCAGCCCTGGCCCCAGCGAATTCGGGACCTGGTGCTAGGCACAAATGTCGACTTGAACTTAGCGTCTATCCTCCATGACATGGAACAAGGGATTTACAAACTACGGAAGACAATGGAATTGGTTCGGATATGTGTTTTAGATGCGAAGTAAAATGCCGCCTTCGCACATTCGAACGCCATCATGGCCAAGGAGATGATTATGAATGAGATGAGAAAAGTTCGCGTTGAGGTGAAATAGATTTCTCGCCGAGCAGTTGGAGTCGAGTCATCCTTTGGCGCCCAAAGCCAGGAACTTGCGGAAATCAAATCCGATGTCCTCGCAATCAAGTCGAAATTGGGTTCTATTGAGAAGCAGTTTGCTCAGTTCAGAGGGGTTGCAACCCCCGCCGTCGCATACTACGCCAGTGGCCGACCAGCCAGTCTCGTCTGGCCATGCTCCTGTCCAGGCCCAAACTTCTAGCTCAACACCACGTTCACTGCATGGTTATTACTAGAAAATACTCAGGTATCTTATGGACCCAAACATGGGTATCAACCTTTGTTCTGAAAGTACTATAGCCAAAAACTGAAACGGTTAGGATTCCCAATATTTGGTAAAAAAACCGGATATTTAATGAAACAATCATCTGCATAGTTGTGCAGACCTCTGGTAAACACCCTACTTCCTTACTAAATATTTATAGTATTATTATACAATACTCAAGTATTTTTGAAACATAACTCGTAATGTTTTCAGCAATTTCGTATATTTTAATACAATTAACTGATATAGTACGTTAAAAGCAGGTATTGTTTTAAGATGTCCAGGAAAATAAAACATTCCAGTGTTTTTCGATATTTAAATATCAATATTATTGAAAGATAGTAAAGTGTGTATGTAAGTAATCCAGAAATTTATGTATAATTGTTTTTATTTCTTATAAGCTTACCTTGGTATCCCATTAAAAAATCAAAAAATAGCATGTAAATACAAATAGACGGTACCTAAATTAACCGGCATTGAAAAAGTATTCCAGAAACCTTCGAATATTTTCTGGTTATCTGAATAAGAAACCAGGTATTTATCTGAAAAGTTTTGGGTATGGTAAAATTTTTGTATGCGATTAAACGAAGGTTCCTCCCAATTAATACGCTAAATCTCGTAATTTTTGTAAGATATCTTGTTATCTTGCACTATTTTGAAGCTACCTTGTATTATTTTCCTGCATGCTGAAGTAAAAACCCTAGTATTTTAAATGGATAGCGAATATTGGTACATAATTTCGTGGTTTTTAATTAAATTATAAAATATCTAATATCAGTACCAGGATATTGCATACTGGGGTAACGGTACTGACTGTATATTTAGTTGGTACTGAATTTTCTTTTGCCCCTATTCTCGAAAAATACCCATCTATTGTACCATAAAAACCACTGATATTATACGTTACATCTCTATCTTGGCATTCCGGCTAGTATGTTATCCCAGGTGCACGGAGTACCCATCTCGTCGCAAAACGACTGTATAATAACCTCCCTGAAGAACCGTCTGCGTGTGTCGTACCGTTCGGTTTTGCCGGCTCACGTCGCACTGCGCTGTACAGTTGTGAACGAGACCGGCACGGTTCACGCGTTCGTAAAGCTCCAACACAGACAATGGAATAAAACTATCAGTTTAGCCTTGACTTACTTTCCGCAGACTTCGTACGACACACCGAACGTCATCGCCCATCGCGAACAGACTGTACAATGCGTAGAATCGTAGCCCTCCTGCTTGATCACCACGAACAGCCGGACGCTTAATCGAAGAAGTATCACCACTCTTCCCTATCACTGACAGAGCATATTCTCTCGTCACTTTACGGTCTCCGTACATGAGCCGCTTAGAGTTTCCAATCTTCTAAGAAACGTACCTTGCCGTACGGTAATCCTGAATTTAATCATCTTCCACTACACCCATGACGTACAGCTTGTTGATAATTTACCTGTCTTTCATCGTGCTTCTATGTTCCTCCTCCCGTTCGGGAAGCTTATCTTCCATCTCCCACTGATACGAAACCGACGCGTGCTAATTAAATTGTATGGCTCTCCCAATTCTTCCAGTACTGGCTCCATGAACGCCGTGGTGAGATTCTCTCTGAACTTTCGCTGGAATAAGTTGGTTCTTTCCTTTCGTCGGTCGAGCAGCGCAGATTATCGTACGAGCAGTACATGCAGGAAGTCGGTCCCACCGCGTTCGCGGGCATCGGCTGTTACAATGTCCCATTGATTATGTAGCTTTTGAAGACACCCAATCCAGTCACGAAGAAGTGTTCGCTTCACCCCGGTGATGTCCAGCCAATTTTTGAACTACTTGTGCGCTATTTAAACTACCCTCTCACTGCAACTACGCGCGTGACAAAATTAAGGAAATGTTAGGACACAAAGCTCGAGCGCGCGGTTGATTTTCGGCTTGTTTAATTACTTCCCGTACTTTGGGCTGCTCCTAAAGTCAGAATCGCACATGGATATGTACTCAAGAACCCTACGGTGATTTTCTCCTTGTCTCCGCAATTGAACTGAACTTGTAAGCTTGTTTCGCGCCTCCGGCCTGTCCGGCTTCTCATCTGACACGTGGAAACTCATGGAAAAAAGAGTTTGCAGCTTCTCCGGCAACAGGAAGGCGCCTTTGGAGGTGTTTTAGTCATATCGACGGAACACGGGGGGAAGCAGATGAGAATAGAGAAAATGTTGTTCATGGAGATGCTGAGAAGACAGTCGAACTTACTCTTGTCTCACCTCTGGAAATCGCCCCCCTCTGGCATTTCGTTCGAGCATGCGATGTCTACCACTATTATTTCGACGCCGGTGGGCTGATAATTCGTACGAAGATACTGGAAGCACACAATTAGGGCATCTGTGATCAGACCGGTGAGGAGATAATAGGGGGCGACAGGAATATTGCGGAGTCTATAGCTGTGCATATTTGATAGCCAAATGCTTGAGTTGTAGCTGAGGAGTCCTTGTCGCCTATTAAATTTTAACAGGGAACAAGCGGCGCTTCTGTCGCTGGAGCATTGTTTTCAGTTGACAGAATGAGTGCCTTTTCCAAATGACCATTACTGTAAAGCATGCGGATCGCCTGTGTACGCTTGTAAAACCGTATATAACCAATTAATTTTGCTTGCACTTAAGAGATGTATGGAAGACTTTGCCCTTGCAAGTCATCCCGTCCTCGTTTGGTGCAAAACGGGCACAAATAGTTTGAATTATGTCCGCGAAAATATTTCATGTCCTTTACTGCAGGATAGTCTCCAAAGAAGGACACAAGACCCGCGAACACCTTGGAATTTTTTCCGTACGGATCGTACAATTCTACTTCTTCGGTTGCTCCCTTCAATAGATTGGCCTTAACGAGTTGAAAAACTTTCTGCATATTCAACCCGTGCTGTAAAAGTGTGATCACCCGCGTCACTGCACAAGATAGGCGCATCTCCGTGGGTATTCCCAGAGGCATCATGTACACACTGGTCACGCTGCGAATTTCTGACAGGGACTTGTGTTTTTTGAAACCAGCAGCGTATAGAGCCATTCTGGACACGCAGAATGGGCCTCTTAAGGGAGTGTGCCTTTGATTCGGCGTTCTTGTTTCTGGAACGTGAGAAAAAATCGCCTTCCTGAGACCCACTTCTGCACTTCTTTCAAGGTTTTAGTCGCTACTTCACGTACGTAGGGATCGTCGCTCTGCTGCTTTTCCTTCTTCATCCACAAAATTCTCTCAACTGGTTTTTCTTACGCCTGAAGTGCAGGGGAAGCCAAAAATTACAAGCGATACCCTCAGTTTCTGTTGAGGATTCCGTACGTAAGAAGAAGCAGACATACCCAGGACACAGCATGAGATTTCCTGGATTGCTTGTTTCATGAATCGAAAGTTTATTGGACGCACTGTTTCGGATGGCTGTCTCAGTTTTGAACACCTGCGCGGAAAGAAGGTTGTAAAATTTATGTTCCGGAGGTGAGAATCCTTGTACCCGCAGGGACTTTGATTCGGAACCACACACCAAACGTACCACACTATTCCCTCTACTTCTAAAGTGGATGGTTAACTCGGCTTCGTTCGTGTGGTAAATCCATGCGCTGAGTGACTGGTTTGTACAATTTGTTTGCGTCTTGTTTCTAGGGGTCGCGATCCGCACGGTATGCAAACCTTGTCGTCATTTTCGCAGGGGAAAATATAATCCATGTCCACGGCGCATAGCGCGAGATCCGCACCACACACAAGCCTCCTGCGCTGAAAATATCGGAGATTGTTCGATGTCAATGAAGTTTTCCGCGAACCATTGTCGCTCTGGTACAATATGAGAAAGAAGTCTTCATTGGCTACGTCGTACTTTGCCCGTTCTGTCCGAAAGACAACGCGTACTAAATCTCCGGAGTGTTTCAATCCTTCAATTGCCGTCTTAATTATTTCATTGCTATCTCCTTTTAGTACGACGTACCCGACAAGGAGTAATCTGCTTCGGGTACATAATAAGTTCTCAGAGTTGACCAGAACTTATTCCCGAAAGCCTTGTACGGAAAAAGGCGAACACCATCTTTAGCATTACGTAAAGCGCTGCGCATGAGGCGGTTCTGATAAGAGTTTCGTTAGTTGTTTCGTTGATTAATTTCGGATAGGAATATGCATGACAAGATACTTTCCCACCACACAGTTATCTTCATCCATGTCTATAATTTCGGCGCGATTAGTGAAGGGGGTTAAAATGCAGACCTTGCCGTCCTTTGAACTATTTTTGAAGCCTGCATGCTCTGCTCTTCTTCCTCATCGTCTGTCGATGATGATTCACTGCCATTTTCGCTATGCGGCATTTCGCCGCCGGTTTCGGCGTCATTAGGTGCGGTCGGACTTTCTTAAATGAATGGTGCGATGTGGTCTTCAACAGGATGGTCCATCGAGTCCGCGTTTTCATCGTTTTCCTGTAGCGGGTTTGATACTTTTGACTCCGCTGCAGCATCACCCTGTACAGTATTAATTTCGCAGTGCTGGAGAAGAAGTATATGGTTCAGAAGTTTTAGAGCACTAACCTGTTCGGCGTTGTTCTGGAGCATGTTACTTGCAGAAAATCTCACACGGTCACTTACTTTGCATGCGCGGCTCCGATTATGTGAATTGATCACATGGCGTGGAAGTCTCGTACTCTTGCTTTGTATGAACTGCGGTACGGCCTGATAGGGTGGTCCGCTGCGTTTCTAAACATGATGGCGTGAACTTTAGCTGGACAGTGAGTCACCGAGTGAAGTAATGCAGTAATGAATTACTTTTGGATTGATGATAGAGGAGTCGGATTGACGCACGTCCGAAAACTGGCGTAGAGGATCGTCTTACGTACGAAAATTCGTGTCAACGGCAAATAATCACCATCGTTAAACGAATGCGTTGCGGACGCCTTCGTTAAACGAAGCTAATGATGGGGTTTTTATTTAAAAATTTACGGGCCAAAGTAAATTTAATTAAAAAAAGGACACTGCTGCTCTTCTGTGTGTCTCTCTTCGGGATTTGTATTTTTTAGACGGACAGAATGTATTGCACATGTTTTTATTAAGCTTTTAAGTACTGGTGAATGAAAGTACTATACGTGAGGCACTGGTTACACTTAAATAAATTTATAATTTATTTTTTTTTTAATACTTTTTAATCTTTGCATGTAGCCCCGAGTAAACTGTATTGTATATTGCACTTACTACTTCTTACTTTTTACCCCACAGTTGATCCAAGAACTGGTCTTAAAGAAACCATAACCCCCAGTCTTTTCGAGTCTTGAGCGCGTCGCCGCCATCGCCGCCATCGCCTCTGCCTTCAACGCGGCGCAGCCCCCCACCGCCCGGAAAGCCGTCTTCGTCGAAAATGCGCTACCTTTTTCTACGGAGCGTTACATGAAATCACTTTGTGCTTCAGTGGTACTGGGTGACGGCGAAATCGTGTGCTCCAGGCGGGTTCAGCGCTTACTTTTACAGGTTTAACAAACCTATTGGAAAAACGTGCGAATCCCACGGTTGTGGAAGCAGCGCCGATTGCGATGGGATGCCGCAGCTTGGTAATACGTGTGTTACATAATATTTCTGGAGCTGTGCAGACGTGCAGATTTTTGCAGAGTGAAATGCTGCGATGCATAGAAAAGGTGCGTCTACGCCAAGCGAGCCACAGGATTCACCTGCAGATTTTGGTGGGAGTTTTGGGAAGTAGTTGAAAGTGCGCAACACTCCTAGGTACACTACTGTAAATTTTTAATCCTTTCCGTACACGTAAGTAAATAAAGGAGGGTGGTACAGTATATGCATATACTGTAGCATTTTCCGTGCAGCGTAGCTGTTAAAATAAAGAAATATAATAAAATTATACTTTAAGTTTTATTGCATCGGTATGTCCTTAGCCAAACGGAACGTACTGTAACTTTTTATACTAATCTTTAAAGTACTGGGCCATGAAAATCAGGTTTCGACTACTCTACGCCGGGCAGTGGTTAATATTAAATAAATTCTGAAATATAAATATAATTTATCAATATTCATTTTTAATATGTATATGTAACTCCGAGTAATCTGTTCTTTATAGTGTAATTTATTCTACTTACTTTTAATTAATACATTGAATTTTAGAGTACTGCACTGTATTACTGCGCAGTGACCGTACGTAGGTACGACCAATGTCCGGCCCGATAATGGAACGACATGTAAAACACATACATGAATGTTCATATGCGATCAGCCCATATGGGTTTCTCTGAGAAAAACGGGGAGGGAAATGAGCCCAATTAATCTGCTAAACTCCAAAAAAACGTACGGTTTGACTGGGAATATACGCACGTATGATCAGCCGAATGCTACGACAAGCTGGAGCCATCCTCATACCTTCAATTTTTTTGCCCAGGTCATGATAATTCGCCAGTGTTAAGCCGTACGGACACATGAGATAGGGCGGTTTCCTACTGGTTAAATGATACGCGCGACACTGTAAAAACATGCGTGTGTATTTTTTGTTCTGTGAAACTACGGATCCTGGTGGAAAGTATCATACAGTAGTGGTCTGCCGTACAGCGTTCAGTCGGATCTTGAAAGTTGAAATAAAATTAAAATCTTAAACATATGTTAAAAAGTATCATTCCACATGCAATGGATGTAGTAAATATCCGCAGCCGGTAGATGTTTGTCTTGATATTCTCCCCCAAGTCTTTGTTTGAGTGTACTACTAAACTTTAGTCCATATATACACGAGAAGGGGCAAGGAGAGCGGGATTGACGGGAAAGGGCGGGCGGTTCGTAGAGACGTGGAAGGGTGAGGTTGAGGGAGGAAGAGCCCTCTCAACCTCACCCTCCCTGCTCTCTCGGCCCGCACTCTCTTCCCTCATAAAATCACCCTCCCTGCCCTGCTGCCCGCCCTCACTTTCGTTTCAACACTTGACTGTCTTCCCTCTCCCCCTCTTTCTTCCTCCCCTATAATAATACCCTTCCTGTCCCTCTAAAGCTCCCATATTATCCGCTACCCCTCCCCCATCTCCCGCACACACCCGCCCCACCCGTGTAAGTGTGTGACTCCCGAAACCCTATTCGGCCACCACAACCACTTCAAGTCCCCCGCGACCCCCACCCACCGCCAGTCTCGCCCCCCCCCACGGCCCGTCTGCCATTCACCAACCCTACCCCAAATTTACTCGCACCTATCCCGCGAACGAATTAAACAAGGCTCAGTGCGCAGCATATGAACATGGGAATTTACAGGGTGGCAGGCACTGTATCAGGCGCGGTGGAAGCATGAGAACAAGGGGCCGAGCGAGTGCTTCTGGGACGAGGACCACCGACTAAAAGCTAGAGACTGACCTCTTCACAGCCACAACATACGCTAGGACGGTGAGTACACAAAAGCCAAACCTTCAGGCACCGTTGGTCGTACGACCACCACGAAGCAAACTGCCTCAACAGCTGTAAATCGACTGCGGGTTCTTCAATCGCCAAGATGTTCACGAAAATCAGTACGGCCTAAAAGCTACGAAGAATAGATAAGTAACGGATACATAGACGTAGAAGACTACGAAGCGACGAGGGGGACAAAAACGACTAAGTCGGTAAAAAGGACAAGGACGAAAGGAAAGAAAAGGAAAATTCGAAAGGGACAGGCGAAGGAAGAAATAGAACACCTGTATCGCGCGGTGTCAAAGCACGGGCTGAAATAGGCCGCGAAGATAAAGCTGGAAAAGGAGAGGCCTCCGATTCTGAGGGTCGGGTGACATCTCCGACGAAGACGCCGAGCCGGACGTGAAGGCCATACGTGCTGCTGAGCGGGATTGTAACGATGAAGCCAAACGGCACCGCCTCACTGCAAAACACATACCGCCAGTCTCACGCAGTACGGCCACGTCGCGTGGAACATGCACAACAATTCCAACCGGGTCTTCGAGTCAGCACAAATTACTCATGCGAAGGATTACACGGCCGGAGCGCGATGCCGGTACGCATAGGGAAACAGAATATGATGGGGGCGCGGAGTTGCCAAAAATTCCAACAAACTTGTGCGGTCCCTGACGGCTCGACGCCCCAGTAGGCTATATTTATTTCCCTTACAGGTTGTAGACATGGCCAAGATGACCGGACCCCAGTCGCGCTACCAACACTTTTATTCGCAGCTCTCCAGGTTACAAATCAAGGTAATATGCAGCATACGAAGTAACGAGACGGCTATAGACGCGGAGAGTTACAAGGGGTGTTCGTACGGAATTGGATGTAGGAGTAATTACTTCAAGAGTCTACAGTACAAGTTGCGTATGAGTTAGAACATGTAATGTATTTTAATATCACCTGACGTATCCTCTCGTGGAAGGCGTCTACAGGGCGGGGATGGAGGAAGTGAGGCGAGAGCTCGGGGTTTTGGGATGTGGGCGGGTGGGGGAGGCTGGCGGACGAGGCGCAGCGACACAGGCGGCCTAGCACTGACAGCTATGACGCAGGGATACGATTGGGGCGGGTGTCATAGGTCAGCGTTTTGGGACGTGGGTTGGGGGCGGGGGGGAGGGGGAATTGCGATGGCCGGTCGGGTTCGCGGAAGACGGGCTGCGGATGGAGAAAGTGCGTACAAAAGCACAAATTTCAAGACGTTGTGGACGGATGTTCCTCCAAAAGATGGACATGTAAACACGCTACACAGTTTCGCTCGTTACTGTATATGTAAAATACGAAAATTAAACATTTTTCATTGCAACACTCATGTATAGTACGGCTTGTATGAATTGTATTATTTAAAAAATCAGAGAACTTTGACTTAAAAAATAAATACATTTTATGTTCAAGCAAAACCGAGAATCACGGAAAATCTCGAGCGTGGTGTTGAAGTATCCCGTGCCAATGAAAATTTTCAGGATTGTTGACAATCACCCACTCATGTAAATTCTATTTGACCGCCGTTCGGATCCCGCTCCCTCCAGATAGAAACGGCTCCGTACGTTTCGATGGGCACCATTTCGTACACATTTGTCGAGTACCGTGCAACTCTTCTGTCCCAATTACTTCCTTTCATCCTGCGCGCAATGTCACAACCTCCTCTACACTCGCAGTACTGCAGAGACACACGCACCTTTCCCCCACATTATTTGTGCTCACTTCTTCTTCATCAAGTCTATCATCGTTCAGACGCGACTCCTCAATCCTACCCATCAATCGAGTCCTTCAAACACAGTACTGGATTATCAGGCAGCCGGTTCTCTTCGAATGACTCATGCACTTGGTCGTTCTCGAAAGTCTCCGCAGGAACGGCGTCCAAAACGCAATGGAGTATGTCTCCGCGAAGGGAACTGTACGTTAACAATATTTTAATGACCTGAGAGACCACAGGGGCGGACGCATCACGGACGTAGTGTTCCTGTGCGCTCAAGTTTGTGGTCACCCACGATCCTCGTACAGTGATACCCTTCTCATTGAGGATGTGACGGAAAAAGATCGCAAGGTTGTACGCTACCCTCAACGTGTCGCTCGCGCCCCGAGCATGTCCATGAAAGGACACCATTTCGTGTCGTAACAAGAAAAGGCGGCAAAAAACCATACGGTTGAGTTCAGAAATTGGGGATGTTCCTCGAAACCTCCGTCCTCTTCCCACGGTGGTTTTTCTTAACGTACGCCTCTACCAACGTGTTAAACTGCACTTCTTGTTATAAAAGCAAGCTGAATTAGCGCCGTTCAGAAAGAAACTTCTTGAATATTTTCGTGTTGTCCTGAATAGGGTAGAAATAAGTACCGGTGCACCGCTTCATAAACGAGACATCTTTTTACGGACTAAGTCACTTTCAGAAAGATCGTGTACCAAAACGATCTTGATGGACTTCGAACTAGACTCAATCGTCGATCAAATGACCCTCATTTCTGGAAGATGCACCCGGAAAGCTCGAAAAAGCCTGCGGGCATTCAGACCTTCCCTTCTTCAATACACTTGTAAGAATATTGAACTCTTCACTTCCAACGTACGTCGCGATATCCGTCCGTACGGGTAAATTTCCACGAGGCCACGAGGCACTGATAATTGACTGTCTTGGTCTTTCCGTCCTCTTCGCAGTCCTGCCCTTTTGTCACGTGAATTGGTTTAATACAAAGTTCAAACATGGATGAAATTCGAAGGTAAACTGACTTCACGGGCCGGGTGTTTGCATTATCTTCGTTATCTTCGTTATGTCCGATTTCTCCGCCTCTATCACCGTTTCGGCTGCCCCATCTTCGGGAACTACGCCACCTTGCGCACAAGCCTGACATGCAGCTTCAGTTTGCGAACAGGAGTTCGCCTCGAGAACATCTTCGAAAAATTGTGCATCCTTGGGATCCGGGAAAGAAAGACGTACTTCATGGCCTTCGGCATTGGAAACGGCAGATGCCCTTTTCTCTCGGAGCTTCCGTGTACTGGAAAGTTCATCACCGGAAGGCTTGAAGAATACAACGATGTTATTATGAGCATGCACTCGGACGATGCGGTGCCGGAACGTATGTGCTGTCTTCAAGACTATTTCCGACTTCGTCGATGTTCGCTTCGGGGGCTCGAACAAAAATTCCAGACTGGGAGGAAGCCGTCTGGGGTGAACTGCTCACTTTTTCCTCATCTGTTGCAGACTCGCTTCCACAACAGAGTCTAATATGGGCAAAGTCAACGATTGTATGTCCAAGAATTGTGCGAGGTGAGGCGCGACGGTATCCATTTTCTTCTTGTAAAACTGCATGAGGTTACGCTTTTCTTGGAGGTTTTCTCTTCCTTTGCGTCGTACGCTTCTTTTTTCAAATCTTCTTTGTCCTCCTGATACTCAAAACCGCCTATTTTTTCGAGTACCGAAAGTAGCAAGTAGATCAGCCAATAAAGCTTTTCCTCAACCGTACGGATTCTAACGTTGTGGGACGCCATGGAATCTTTTAGTGCGTAAAAGCCCCTTTTGTTAGACCCAATTGCGCGTACATATACCTAGCAAGGGTTTAAGGTTGGAAGGCATAATCTGCGAGATCTTCATCTTCCCCCAGGCGCCTCCGCTTGGAAAAGCTTGAGGTTTTTTCAATTCTTCAGATGCATTTCTCTTCCCTGTCTGTTCCTTCGATCCATCTGATCGTGCCGAACGGCTGTAGTCAGACGATGCAACCTCATAATAGTCGTTGTTTTGAACAGGGGGACAGTTATTTTTTGAATATGTATTAGAACTCGGGCTGTACGCTTCTTTCGGATCACTGCAATCCAGGCCTTT
>JAVCKV010372388.1:0-13186 GCA_032274145.1 Herpochondria borealis
GTGTAGAATACGAAGGGAGCGTCGTCAACTTCTGCCCCCAAGCCATACAAATGGGACTTAGTTGGCTTAAGAAAGATCTTGACCTCACGGTTTGGAGAGAGGGATGTGAGAACTTCGAATGATGCTGTTGTTAGCTTGTGGCGGTGGACGTGCAGGGTAGCAATACTATTAGGCTAGGCACAATACGCAAATGTGGAGGCAACTTACTGTGGTTATACTTCCAATAATAGCCATCGAGTCACCCTCTTTGCCCCCTCCAGCTTTTACGATTTGCATACTATTTAGAGACAGAAGCGTGGCCCTGTATATAAACCTGTCCAGTACACAAGAGTAGACTCGGATCTAAGACTTGCCTCCATGGTAGATCTCCAGCACCTAGCAGCACCCTTGAGCGGGAACTACATGTGCAATATACTCTAGACGAATAGGATGTAGCTAGATGATCACTACCTGAACGATTCTCTAGAGACCATATTACGCAATTTTGGTAGCTCTTGGATTCTCGAACGCACATTGCAATATTGGAACCGGATCCCAGCACCCTTGAGCGAGAACTACATGTGCAATATACTCTATACGACCAGGATATAGCTAGATGATCACTACCTGAACGATTCTCTAGAGACTACGCAAATTTGGTAGCTCTTGGATTCTCGAGCGCACAGTGCAATATTGGAACCGGATCGCAGGCAATATGGTACACATTCACGGCTTTGAATGATGCTAAAATCACCGTGATCGTGTCTAGGTATCAGCGGGATGTGCTACTTTCGGTTTTAAGAGGGTCTTGTGGCTCCCTCACTTGCGAAACGAATGGAAGGGCGGGCCTGATCCGGAACCCGGACCCGTTCACTGCCGTAGACGAACCATTTATCTTCGTCCCAGTTGACATAGTGTTTTCAGTCACAGCTGGAGTCCAATACTTTCTGGTTGTTTCTGGAGGGTCAGACGGAATATATCCCGTTCTTGGTTCATTCCGGTTGGACGTAACTGTCAGTGCATCCCTTGATTTTTCTTCGCTTCGAGCTTTCATCACTCACAGTTTCTCACTGTGTGGTTTCTCAGAGTGATGGTCCACGACAACCACCCGAAAGTTCTTTTCCAGCAGATCTCAACATTGCTCCTCCGACCACTAAACCAACTATGGCGTCCCCTCAACCAGTCACACCTATCCCCCTTCCTCCTGCCAGTGTGTCTTCAACCAATGAGCCTTTTCCGCTTTCACCCAGCAGCACTCTCCCCACCAACGCACCTCGGACCAGCGCACCAATACGGTCGCCGACCACGAAAGGCAAAGAAATAAGATTCTCCGGATCTTGTTCATCTCAATCACCATGTATGGCTTGCGAAGGAGACTGTAATAGTGACGATCAGTGTCGAGGCACACTAAAGTGCTATCACCGTAATCGAAACAACCCGTATGATCCCGTTCCAGGTTGTGCGGGAGAAGGCGGGGAATTCACAGACTACTGTTACGATGATAGTCATGTTCTGCGTTCAAGCACCTGTACCGTTGAGAAACCCTGCGAAGGATGTCAAGGAGACTGCAACAGTGACGATCAGTGCCAAGGTAGCCTGAAATGTTATCGCCGAACGGAACGCAATCCGTTTGATCCAGTTCCAGGTTGCACGGGGAGAGGCGGTGAATTAATGGACTACTGTTTCGACGACAGTGCCATCCTCCGCTTCAGTACTTGTACGCCTGAGACACCTTGTAATGCTTGTGAAGGAGATTGTAACAGTGATGATTGCTGTCAAGGCACGATAAAGTGCTATCATCTCACTCGAGCCAACCCGTATGATCCAGTTCCAGGCTGCACGGGGCGGGGCGGGCAGCTAACAGATGATTGTTATCAGCCTGCTAGATTTATCGGTAGATGTTCTCAAAAGTGCTTATATCTTACAACATTGTTGCGATGCACCTTCTGTCTATAATATATAAAATGTATTGCTCAGGAGACGAAGCGACTACGCCTTCACCAATATGTTTGTTGGTGCCCTGTCTCTTGCAACGAGCTGTCGTAGGCCCATTACGCATGTACTGTACCCTACATTTGCGTACTCACCATGTATCTAGATTGAATTCTTGGAACACTTTGAATATGTCATCACTCATGAGACGGTAGTTAGTACATGTTCTCTGCCATTCGCGAGGTACCTATCAGGTAGTTACAAAAGCCTCAAACAGACTACATGTAGAGGTAGTACCGGACCTGGTAAGAGCATGTGATGTGACTCATGGAAATCGGGGTACAGATCATCAGCGCAAGCTACTTCGATGACACAGTCTCTTGCTTAGCTTTCTTCGATGAAGACAACGGTGACGCTGATGCTGCCTTCGTGGATTCACGATCGCGCTTGCGTCCGTTCCCCGTTCCCGTTTTCAATGTCATTGCTTATCGACGCCGACTTTTGAAAGCCATAATCACGGAACGAATTTATTCCTTCATTGAGTTCATCGCGAATTTCTCTCGCAACAGTATCGTTTTTGTCCAACTGGCTCTCTTCCACAACATAAAAACTGCCTTCCTCTCCCTGGACAACCTTAGAATCCCATACTTCTTCGGGAATATTTCTCTTAGACATGTGGGTCAAAGAACCCAAGTCGGCCAGAAATAAATTTCCTTGGAGGTCCTTCATCACATGACGCCATCTCAAATCACGCTTGTCGTACATGAACCCTGCCTTGAAGAATCTCAACAATTCCTGTACGATTTCATCAAAGTGTCTTTCTCGCTCCGTATCGGGAAGTTGTTTTCCGTACTTTATCTGCAGACACGGTCGGCCAGCCAATTTCACCTTTCTTACGTGGGCTTGGTAGAGTTTCTCGGAGATTTCATATTCCCGATCACGTGCTTTTTCAATGTCTTTCAGACGCGCTTTGTTATCGTTCTCTCGCAATTTTGCGGTCGCCATACGAGATTCTTTGAAGCGGTAGAACTTAATGGCACATGGCAATCCAGACGAGGTCAGGGCCAGTCGAACTTCAGCTTCGTGTCCTTGGCCTAGCTTGTCTAACAAATGGAACATTTTCGCCCTTGGGTTTCCATCCTTCACAACCAAATTTTTCTTCGTGAATGCCATGGTGATTTTATCTTCGGTAGCCCAGGCGTACAACCGGCGACTCAAGCTATCGCCAGGTGAAACTTCCGGCAAAGGTGCTTTTTCTTGCGCGCTAGCGATCACGCCATTTTCGATCAAGGCAGTCAGCAGGGACAGGACTAGAGCGGGAAAGACTAGAGCATTCTCGAGAATCTTACTGCCGTATAATGTTGCGCTCTTGAACACGAGGACATCACCATTGACTGTTGTAAAAGCATGATCGGGGAAGAGAGCCGTCGGATCCTCCACGTCATATTCATGCGTTTGGTCACGCGCTTTTTTCTGCTTGGAACTTGGGCTCAATATACCGGCTACCTTTTCTTCTACCGAATCGCCGTCCCATAGTGTGATATCACCTTTCTTGAGCATTTCGATCGCATCATCAAAAGGATGCGAATTCATGTCACTCAAGGAAACAATTCGAATTTTGTTGAACGTACAAATTGCGCCTAATGGGTTGCCAATGCCACTTGCTTTCATCGTCATCAAATACAACCAAATTTGCCCACCAACCAACCCACTTTCGCAAACATCATCGGTTTTTCCCTCCCGATCTGGAGCTTTGATTTCTATGACAAAGACCATTTTTCCGCCTCGGGTAATCACAAGTATGTCCGGGGTCACACCAAAAATCGATAGTTCCATGCTCGCGTCAAGGTGTCCGCTGCCGTTCAGGCAATGAATCACATCCTGTACCATTTGAACAGTGTGCATCTGAACATCAATTTCATTCTTGTATGTTAGCGTCTTCGCCGGATCGAAATTGCTTTGTAAATATTTTCCGTCACGGTCTTCACGGACGACGACGAATCCAGGCTCAGTCAATCGATTCCAGATTTTGTTGTCACCACTACACGTATGATCCTGTCCAGGTTCATCATCATCAGGCACGTAAGTAGCGATCTGGGAGCCCATAGTTTTGAAGCCATGCCCTTCTATGCTCGGTTGAATCTTCCTGTCCAACTCGATTGGTGGACAACTCCAAGATCCGTCGCCTCCGTTCAGATATACATTCTTGATACTCTTCCGAACCAAATCCTCGTTCTTTCTCCGTTCGTCCTCGTTCTTTCTCCGTTCTTCCTCGTTCTTTCTCCGTTCTTCCTCATTTATTTTCTGTTCTATTTCGAAGGCTTCCTGCCATCGTTCGGTCTGCTGCAAAGCAAGCGAGAGGGCCGTCAATTTGCCTAGAGCCAGCTCGTTGCTGCGAGCCTTTTGGAGTTGCGAGTTGATGTCAATCTGCTCCGTAGCCATTTTTGCAAAACCCTCTAGCAGGCAATAATGAAATAATGTTGTAGTAAAGTAGCAAACAACCACAACAACAACAACAAACTACAGTATGATGAGGCTTGTTTTATAACGCCGTTGCTGAGACGCGGGAAAACTTGGATGTTGGGCAAGATTGATTGATTCATTCTAACTACGGGTATTCTGATCTAGTACAAACATACGGTGCCAGTACTAGCCGACAGCACTTTAATTTCTTGAACTTCTTCAATGGCGCTCATCACATGCTTCAAGAGATGAAGTGATCTACGCAACTGTACCAGATGACCTCCAACTGAGCGATTGACTAATCCATCATCATGACTGGTATCGAGAGAGGCAAAGAGGAGGGTTCAGAAAGTGTTGGGTTTGAAAGTATGGATCATGGCGACGACATTGAAAATCAGCCGTCGCGACGTCCGTCTGAAAGGTCTTTCGTGCCATCCCATCATTCTGGTAATCTAGGGGTATCTCACCGTCGATCTCATGTTCACATCACCGAAACCGTCAGAGGCGGCATAGCAGCTCGGCGTACTGTAAACTGTGTCAGGTCCAGCCGATCGGCTCAAAATCCGAACCAGCGAAGATGGAGGAGCATCCAGTCACGTTTTCGGTCATCAGGGCAGAGGCTTGAAAACGAGTCAACCCAGTTTCGTTGTGAGTCCAAGGGTACTAGGACAGCTCCTAGGTGGAGGAGGCTCACTGGGGCAACAGAAGATGAAGATGTTGTCTTCAAACGTTCGTTTTCCTTTTCAGGCCTGGTGACGCGGAACATCAATTGGATGTTTCGCATGAAATTTCTGTTCCTACTACTGTACTTTCTAGCAGTATTCTGGGTATTCACGGTTATATGGGCTGGCGTCATATTGGCAATGGCTGAATACCAGCCCATGTGCTTGCAAGTAGGTGGCTTGGATGCAACGAAAAGAACATCGAAACACTACTACTTGGATGCATTTCAACTGAGCTGGACAACGTTCACCGCGACGGGGTACGGTGTTATTGCTCCACAAGTATCTGTGAACACAAATGGTCACCATTGTGTTACCATGAATGTTCTCATGAGTTTCGAGTCTTTTATTGGGTTCCTGTTTGCGTCCATGACGGGAGCTGTCATCTTTGCCAAGCTTTCGAGGGGACAGAATTACGCAAACGTTGCGTTTTCCCATGTTGCTGTCATCAAGTATGGCGAGGGTGTTGCGGATGGTGTAGGCGACACAGATGATAGTGATGACAAGGAGGACGATGGTCAGTCGACGAATCCGTTTCCTTTGTTGGAGTTTCGTGTCATCAACTTCTATCATGGTCGAGAAAGTGGTGGCGAGATAGTTAACGCTGAAGTGCGGTGCATTGCATCCATCGCAGAAGAAGAGGCAGCAGATGCAGTTCTGCTGTCTGTAGGGTGTAAGGCGAACACGTGTCGGAGAATGGGCAAGGGCAAGGCTCATCGCGACATGACAAACGCCTTCCAGTCGAGAATGCTGGATGCTCGACCTGGCAAGGACAAGCTGCATCATTTGAAACATAAACTGGAAAAAGTCTTGCAAGCAAACTCAGATCACCTTTCAAATCGGAGTAAGAAGCCGATCTCTGTTTCGAAGATGAAACCGAGCACACTGTCAGTACCTGCGATATCTGAAGCCAAAGTGTCAACGTCGTCATCGGTGGAGCACGAAAAGGAGAAGGATCAAACCAATGTGATTCATGAGTCAGTACTACTCGCGAGTTGTGCTGTCCAGCCTTCACTGATCGATGAAGGTTCTGTTTTGGTACCAAGAAGAGTGTTCAGTCAGTTGGAATTGATTACATCCAAACATCCACTGTTCAAGAGAGTCTGGTATCTTCGTCATGAGCTCAACGCAAACTCGCCCCTCCTGAAGGGTAAGGCTCGCAAGTTAATTGCAGACAATGGTGGAGTTTGGCCGGAACAACTCAATTCACACGAGAAGATTCGAGAACATGTGAATTTTGACGAAATCGTGGTTTCCTTGTCAGGCAATGCGAACATCAATGGAAAACAGGTGTACAATCAACAGATCTACAGCTTCGACCATGTCTTTATCGGTTACCGGTTTGTCAAACTACTGTTCATAGACTCGTCGACTGGCAGGCTTTCAGTGGACGATACGCTCCTGGATCATGTCATGGAACAGCGAGGTGGCGGCGGGGAGCCATTGGCAGAGTGCCGCGACGAGTATTTTACAGATGGCGCCATGAGAGGTGTCAGATACGCAGTGGACTTTACTGGAAAGAAAATGAATGCTGCAGTTACGAAAACAGAAGAGGCCATGGAATATGTCGTGGCGGAGGTTCCAGCTATGATTGGTACACGTACCAACTTTCGAAGAGCTTCGAGTGATGGCCACGATGAGGAGTCGCCTCCACTATCTGGTCCCCTGGATGACATTGCCAGAGAGCCCACTGTACACAGAAAAGAAGTGTAGACTAAAAGCTGGGGTTAATGCGAGTATACTGCTATCTTTTGTTACTACAGAACTCGGTCCTTTGGAAACAGCACTTCGTCTAGAACTTGCTCGGTCCATTCTGGTCCATAGAGTCTTTTCAACATGGGGCGCGCTGGATCATTCTGAAGTCGATACTCCAAATACTCTTCTTGGTGATTCTCGGTTGTCGTCGTTTCAGGAGCCGAAGCCACACATTCAAGGTAGAGATCAAGGTGCGCCACGAAGGCATCAAAGACCTTGGTCTGTATCAGCTCCACAGCCTCTTCTCCCGCAAGACGTGTCCAGAGTGCTTGTGGTGAAAAGAACTTCTGAGCCGCTTCTGGGATATCACCACCCCACTCAAAGGTGCCCTGCACATACTTCTCGTGCCAGTCTTTCCACTTGGACTCTAGTGGTAGCGGGGAGCCCTCCACCATTGGTTGTACGTCCATGGCAAGCAAGTGCTTGTCTCCAGGCAGACTCACGAGATCCACGCCCCATACTGGCAATGGTGGCTTCGAAAACACAACGAGATTCATGACTTGGATGCCTTTGGTTGTCACATCTTGGTCGGGCAACAAGGTTTCCAAGAGTGCAAATCTCCCGTACTTGACGGGATCCTTTCCCATCTTGGCATCCACAGAAATCTTGACAATAGATCCATCCGGCATCCCCTTGGCGACGGCTTCGTTACAGGCAAGCTCCGAAGGAACGAGATTATTATCAGAGGGCAGCAGAAGACCTGATTCCTCCAACTTGGACCACGCGTGTTCCACAAAGGGTCGAAAAGTGCCACTGCCAGCGGCGTGTCGGGCAGTACTACTGGACACAGTCGATCGAACCATCCATCGAGGAGATGTGAACGAGTCAACCCCCGAGCACAATAGCAGTGAAGCCAGTACGATAAGCCTCATCGTTGCGAGCATTGTCTTTCAAAGTGTTCCACCAGCAGCAACGAGCGTGATAAAAGTGAAAGGTGAAAGTTGTGTGATGGATATCTTTGATGGAATGTGGCATCTTTCTCGGGTCGCAAAAAACTGTGGCGCGCGCAAAGTCAAGTCGTATCTTTGGTGAAACTATGGCGCATGAAACTCCGGGTTTCCATCGGCGTATCTTTGGTGTCAAGATCGCTATCGCCAAAACACCTAAAACCTTCATAGTAACTGAAGCGCTTCAACTCAAATCCGGAACCCCATTCATGTCATTCAAGTAAGCAACAGCGACGATGAAGGGTCTCGTAGCTTCTCTCCTGCTTCTTTGTCTCCTCACTGAGGCAGTCGCATCAAGCAGCAAGCCACCCGTGAATGCACTGTCTAAAATCTTTGGCAAGAAGAGCGCCAATGGCGACGACGATGATTTTAGAAATCCCTTTGATGATGACTACGAATGTAAGGCCTTTGGTGAAGTAGTTGGTCCCGGTTTTCGAGCTATCATTACATTTATCTATGGTACTACTCTCGTTCTCTTCAATCACAACACCCCCCATCAGATTCATCTCATGACCATGTTTCGAGCGACGGGTCATGACAAGCTGGAACAGGGTGTTCTAAAGGCTCGACAGAATTTTCGTGACGCCAAATACGCCGCTATCCGTCGAGCGCCCTCCTTGCTCATGGCCCGTCGATCCATGAAGAAAATGGACAATCGGTTCGATCATCATCGAAAGATAAAGGAGGAAACGAAAAAGGCCAAGGCAGATGGAGTTGTGACGGAGAAGGAGGCCAAGAAACTTGCCAAGCTTCAACAGAAGCAAATGAAGATTTTGAAGAGAGACATGAAGCGTCTCATGAATGCCGGAACCACCATGAAACTTGTCATTGAAGCTCTTGACTTTGATGAGATTGCTGACGTTGCAAAGGGATTCTGCTTTCAGTTCTTGGCAGTCATGTCGACGGGGCACTCGGATAGCCAACTCGGAGCCTTTATTTCCAATTGGTGTCTCTTTCTCAATCTCGGTGATTTGATTATGGATACAAACGGCAAGCTCAAGTTTCCGATTGCCAAGATCATCTTGAGAAAGGGTGGCTTTGGCAAGATGAAGCCCAAGGTGGAACAGGTGGAAGCGACTGGAAAACTGGTTGTCTATGCCATTTCTGGCTTTCTGGTCACAAGAAGACGCGCCATTGCTCGCAGACTCAATGGAGCACTGCTATCCTCGGCTTGTGTCATGAGGGGCATCCGTAGGTTTTGCAATGTCATGTGCTCGTGGGATAATGACGACGATGATGGACCTTGGCCCGCCATTGGGCGCTTCTTGGAGGATGGCTCTGGAGGATTGTTCATGATTGGAGTGGCAGGGGCTGCGCTTGTTGCTAGGGATATGGTGATCAAGGAAGAGCTTGTGCCACCAGAATTGGTAAACCGCACTTTGACGTACATTGAAACGGGGATTGAAGGAATCGCTGCAGCGGCAGACAAGATTGTCTAGAGAGTTTTTAAAAAACTCAACTATTTGTTGCAAATCTTATAAATGCTTTGGAACGCAGTTCTGCTGTATTGTGTCATATACTGTTTCAAATATGGCACAGACAGTATCACATGCCAAAAGAATGAGTCCATAATGGTGGACTTCAGTACCAGGTACGCCAAAACCTCTTCATGGGTATCGTTCAGTGCAATTCGTTGTTGCCTCTGCACGATGAATGAGGAAAGACCACCCAGATATCCATCTTTTGCACAGAATGAAGACTTCAATCCTATTGTGCAACAACTACTCGCAAAGTCCAGTTGTTGCAAAGACGGCTGTTCGGTCGAATCAGCGAAAGAAGGAGAGTTCAGCGGCAACGAAATCGCAGGATTTGTTCCCTTCGATACCAGAGGAGTACTCAATAGACCTTTCCGCAAGCTCGGTCATCAAAGAACTAAATAACGCTCATCGTCAAGGTACGTTTTTTGCTTGGATTCATTTTCTTTTGGAAAAACTGATGGGCCTAACTCTCTTTTCATTCCTACTCCGCAAGTATTCTCCATGACGGAAGCAACGCGTCAACTACGCGATGCTCTGGTTGAGAGCGGATGGTCCCCACATGAATGTGTGCTCCTTGGAGCCATGGCGGCATTGCCAGATGGTGATCGTGATCTCCCCAAGGATCGTCTCGCGGCAGAAGAACAAGCGGACTTGACGACCAGGCTACGGGCTTTGCGTGAATCTGTTGAGGGCCGGGATGGGCTTTGTGGAGTGGTTCCACACACTGAGAAAGTTCTGAGAGATGACTTTGGTTTTACACGTCAGCAAATTCAAGCAGCGTGTGCACCACCGCCACCGCCACCATCTGCGATCATTGCAAACGTGGCTCAAAACGTCAGCGGTGTATCATTTGATAGCGGCAGGGCCACTCTTGCGAAAAGCCAAATGTGGGAATCATTTTCATTTGGGAGCAGAACGACTGCGTTGAAAGCCTTTGCGACAGATTCTATGAACAAGGCGTGCGCTTGTTGTCGAGGCTTCCATGCCGTATTTTGTATTGCGTGTCATCGCGCTTGGTTCTGGTGCAAAGGATTTGGAAGCAATCAAGGTGTTGATCATGAAGGGTCATCCTACATGGTCATGGAGATGGGTGATATGGGTTCAGGATGACGACCAAGACGTGGATAGGATCGGGGAAAGTGGCTACGTCGCATTAGCTTTGGCAATTGCGACGTTGTTGACTCACCATAGTTTTGCGAACTACTATAACAAACCAAAGGAATAGATAGAACAGACGACCCGTGACTAAATAGTTTCCATAAGTTGCTCCCAATATGCTTTATCACCACCCAACAGGATCAGTGGCAATATGTGTCAGAGGCACCGAGCCCGATATTTCATTCCAAGCAGGACCATGGGTGTCACGATTGTTCGTGTTGATGACAGCTGGCATGACTAGTAGTCGAAACTACTTTCCTTACACGTGTAAGAAAACCTCGCAAAAGGTTGCACAGACAGAACATCAAACGCACACAAAATCATCTGCTAACTCCAAACGTGAGCAAAAAATATACAAGCGAACTCCGCACGACTTGAGCACAAAATTCTCGTGGCATCAACTTGCATTAATCAATACGTGCTACCACACTATCTGAGCAGAGGAACCATGTCTTCGTCGTGTAACGAGGACGAACGGAGTGATTGCACCTCCGACTATGAGTATGAGTACGTGGATGAGGATGAGGATGAAGAAGAGTTGGAGAAAGAAGATCGCGTCAACCGAGTCGTGGAGGTGCTCGTAGAAAAAGAGAACTTCAAGTTACCCTGTGATAGCAGGGAAGCACGCAGGCCAGAGCTCGGTGTAGAAGTAGGTTCTATATGCACTCGCTGTCACGGGGAGGCACACCGACCAGCACAAGACTGCGACACAGTTCAGGCTTGGATGGCGAAACGTTATCAGCTACCGACTGTGGATCGGGCCTATATCGTGTCTTGCTTCAATCGCTTTCTAAGAGAAGCAGCGGCTCGATTTGATATTTCGATCGACCAAGCAGGCATTCTCTGTCGGCGTTACCAATGGGACTTGGATCGTATCGCTCGGACTGGCGGTCAACAAGGGGCTCCAGGGATGGCCCAGTGTGTTCAGTGTAAGATTGTCGCGACTCGAAACTTCTTCTACAAGAAACAATGGCAAAAAAGAGACTCTCCGATGGGCGCCATGTGCATTCCGTGCCAGTATGTTTATACTCTTCCCGACGATGGGAAATTCATGTGTACCCAATGCAACATGAGAAAGCAACCAGACGAATTTGCTCAACAGAGAGAGTGTACAAAAGAAGACAAAAGCATCTACATGGTTTGTACCGCCTGCGAGAGTCAAGCTAAAAAACCACCGCCGCTTGATATCTGCAAAGAAGCACAATACAAGTGCATCCTCTGTATGCAGCAAAAGAAAGCAGGACAGTTCAACTATCTCGAGTGGAAACATGAGGAGAGCGATATGATGCTGTGTCAGTCATGCTGGGATATCCTTCCATTTCCCTCCTTGGGCATGAGAAATCGGCTGCAGAATGCTACTCCTGTCATGGTTCGAGAAGTGCGTCAAAACGCCCGTAGACTATCTTTTGGACGTAAGGTTGGTCGTCTAACACCCGCCCGTGATGAGGTGGTCACACTCGGTCACATGCGAAACAATGTTCAGAGAGATTTGAAACCACCGCCTGCTGATCAAACCTACTCGTGCGACGTGTGTTTGAATGACGACTTGCCCTATTCGGACATGATGGGCATGGAGTGTGGACATGTATTTTGTCGCGATTGTTGGCGCGGTTATATTCAAGTTCAATTGGAAGAGGCCAACCTGGAAACAACTTGCCCGACAGCACTCTGTGCAATACGAGTCACCGAACTTCAAATCGAGCAAGTCGCTCCCGAGCTGTTACCTACCTTTGAAACAATGAACTTGCAATCCTTTGTACAAGCTAACGCCGAGAGTCTTCAAGTTTGTCCCGGACCTGAATGTGATGCTATCGCCGTCCAACCTCGCTTAAACCTCTTTGAGGATGACGATGCGGGTTTCTATTGTCGCGCTTGTCAGACGAGTTTTTGCTTTCATTGTGGAGCGGCGCCACACGCGGGCCGCCCATGTGTGCAGCAGGTCGTTGTTGTGGAGAATGAGGCCGTACATATTAGAGTGGTTGATAACGTGGCCAGGTTGGAGCCTAGAGAGGATTGGGATAGGTTCGACGGTGAGGACCAAACAAATCCGGAGCTTGGCGTTTGCAACAACGACAAAGAAGATAAGCAAATGAAGCAGTGTCCCAGTTGCAAGGTAGACATTCAAAAGATCGGTGGGTGCAATCGTATGACTTGCAAGTGTGGTTACCACTTTTGTTGGATTTGTCTGGGAGAGTACAAGAGTTATGGCAGCCACTTCTGTGGCCGCCCCGCACAAGAAGCACCCCGCATCATTGACCGAATCGATATCAATCTGAGTTATGTACGCCGGACACTTGAAGAGGAAGACACTACTACCATCACAGCCAACAGTGACTTTCAGCAGTAGATGAAGGAATTGGAACACTATGCCCATTTCTACACTCGCTTTTACGTCCACGGGGAGAGTCAGCGCTTCGCTGAATCACAGTGTCCGTGCCTACAGGAACGAGTCAACGACTATACACGTATGGCAGATATCAAAACAGGCACTGACATTGATTTCATTCGGAAAGCCAATGAGACGCTGGTGGCAAGTCGCCGTCTACTCAAGTACACGTATTGCTCAGCTTACAACTATCATGAACAACACCAGCTGGAAAGCCCGGGCAGCAACAACGGCAGCGACGCATTTGCGCACTTGGGTTTTCTACAGCTGGAACGTCTAGAGCGATTCACTGAGGAGCTCAGTGAAGTCACCGAGCATGCAGTAACTCGCCGAGATCGAACAAGAGTCCTCGACCTGGTAAGTTTG
>JAVCKV010372498.1:0-13183 GCA_032274145.1 Herpochondria borealis
TAGTTAGTTCACAGAGCCTGGCAGGCTCTGCACTCAAAAGGCGTACTGATGCTATGAGTCTCCTGAGTCTGTGGAACTACGGACTTGTAGACTACTAGGAGTCTTGTGAGTCTGTAGAGCTACAGACTTGTAGACTACGAGTCTTGCGAGTCTGTAGACTGCAGACCCATAGACTACGAATCGCGCAAGTCAGTAGTCTAGTAGACAAGACTTGTGGACTACAAGTCTCGCAAGTCTTGTAGAATAACAAGTTTCACAAGTTTGCTGTAGACTACAGACTTGTAGTATCTACAGACTGTTACGAAGTATGTTACAAGCTTTACGAGACGGTGCAAGTAACGGTAGTGCCAACAATAGTAAGCAACAGTTGTGCAAGTACTACGGTACACGTAGCTCCCCATACCGCACTACTGGAGTACTAGTTGCTACGGAATCGAAATCCAGCAAAAGTAAGCGCCATCCCCAGCCACCCCGGCTCTTCCAATCGTCAGCGAACGTTGATGATTCAGGAATGATGATTGCTGGTAGCTAAATGTAGTCCCACAATATTAAAAAGCTACAAGCAAGCTTGAGATGAAAGTGTTCCATATTTAAATAATAGGGATGTTGTGGTTCCGCTAGTATATGCCACCGTCCTCAAGACCAGCAGCCAGGGCTTGGGGTTTCATCAACCTCCGCAATATTCACCAACACTTGTGGTTCGTCTCCCAAACAAGACCAATGATTTGAACCAACCGATTGCATAAAATCAGTACTCAAGTGATCCTGCACTTCAGGCTTGAACACTGTATTGAACCACTCTTCGTCTTCAAGAAGTCGCCTGCCATCCTTGTTGTCCCATAAGCAGAAACGGCAAAATCCACCCCCATAATAACGGAACACGCTAGCAGCAAGCTTTCTTCGCCCTTCAGTTGGTAGGTCGCATACTTCTGCGAGAAAGGCGGTGCCGTCTCCGACTCCATGTTGACCAATGCCGAGGTCAAACAGAAAGTCGTTTATGGCATGACCAAGCTCCAACTCTCTCTGAAGGTCGCACTCGCCCAAGTCGTGCCCGCTTTGGGGAACCAACTCAATGTCGAGCAAAAAGTTATCAGTGTGGCCTGGATTGCTATTAGGACAAGGGAGTGACTCAGTGATCCCGAGGAATCGATTCCTGAAGGATGAGGAATCCTCCTCCTTGCGGGCGGAGGCTTCTTCCAGAGGGCGATGGGCAAGTTTGCGGAGGGATGAGGCGACAGCAGTGAGTGGGGATGTAAACAGCACCATGGCAATACAGTAATGGAACATCATCGTTCTTCTTCTGTTAGTAGATTTATATTATGGATCTTCTTGCAATGTTCCTTAGAATGTGAGCCAAATTATTTTGAAGCGTTCCTTCACGCGACATAAAAATTTCTTCCTAAAATGATGATTTGATTCTTCAGATTGAAGATACGATTAGTAGGTTTATATTATGGGTCTTGCAATGTTCCTTAGAATGTGAGCCAGCTTATTTTGAAGCACCGGCAGATGTGTTCCTTCACGCAATTTTCTTCCTAAAATGATGTGTCACAGCACAGAGTGATTGATTCTTCAGATTGAAGATACGATTAGGTTCGCGAACACGAGCTCTTTGCGTCCCCACCTGTCTAAGTAAGACACGGCCAGCCATGCTTCTAGACAACAATAAGAATGGAGAAAAGTGGCAATGGACCAGCAGTAGACGCGACATATCCAGCAAAACGGACTGACACGTTTCGAATGGACTGAGTCTCATATTTTTAGGATACAACTTCTTCATCACCTACCCGAGACGTGTTTGGTGGACTTTCCGCCCATAATTCTCCGCATGTCATACCACGGCCCTACTTAGATTCTACTCATAAGAGTGACAACAACTGGTCCCTTCACGCACTCAATAGTCTGAAACTGCGAGTAGCCACGTCACCAGCCGAGTACTCACGACAAAGCATCCAACAGCACCCTGCCTTTAGCTTCTCCGTGCACGTTGAATGAGTCTATCTAACAACGAGAAATCTCCTTGGTCTTTTACTCAGCATTCTTTTCTGCTGGACATCTGATACTCAGAATAACTTATACCTCATCAAGTTCTTAATACCACCTCATCTTTATTGTGTCAACAGATGTGACAGACACGGGCCACTTTGGCAGGATGCTTTCAGTCTTGCCTTTCCGGCAGAACTACCATCATTTATGGCGTCAACATGACGCGACACAGTTCACAAGCTTACCGAAGTGCGTTCAGTCTTCGCTTTCCACTGAACACCAATTTTTCCCTTATTTCCAGCGAGACGTGCGCAGCTAGACAACCACGGATACGTAGCTGTCGCCAAACATGATACAGTACGTACACACAAACAAAAGAATAGGCGTCTCACTTGCGGTTGAAGTAAATGACGACCTTGGGGTCCTTGATCAAAGGCATCAGGTTCGTTTCGTCAAAAGCAATATCGTACAAAAAGAGATTGAAGAGGAGAAGTTGCAGTTCAATTCGAAACGATTGTGAGCCTTGAACTTCCCATATTCGAAAGGGAAGAAGAGTGAATCTTTGTCGCAAACAGCATAATCGAAACTGCTGGCAGAGGTTCTTGATTCATTCGGCCAGTTGTTCAACCTACTGTACTAGTACATGTTACATTCTGGCGGCGATGCATCACACAATGTTGGCACCATACACGTAGAGGTTAACCGTGGTTATTATTTCCCAAAATGTAATTATGCGCAACTTCACATTGCATGGTGCATCTTAATGTTATTTCGAATCTTGACTTGTATCAAGTTATTTAGTTGAATGGTATCAAATAGAGCAAGAGGAATTGTGCTGGCTCGGTTGTCGAAACTATACACTTTCTCCCCAGAAACCACACTAATCACCATTTCCATCATGACAATACATGATTCCTTTCGCATCTTCCACGTTCGGCGACGATGAGCCGCATAGGATCACGATTCTTTGTTTCTTTCAAATTTAGTAGAATTTGCATCGCCCGGCACATGTCCTTGGTGACTTGCCGGTCGATGGCAGGCAAACGTGAAAGGTAAAGAACGTGGGTATGCCATTGACGAAAGATACCATTATAATACGAGACTAAAAATACCACAAACAAGCTCAACATCGATCAAGACTTCAGCTGCCAACACCATTGCCAAGAAAGACAACAAGTACCGAATCACGGTTTCTCAAGTATACGAATGCTGCGCTAACAGCTCCAGGAGCCGGTTTGCCTAGATTGAAGGCCAACCATATTGGTAAAATAACAACTCTCCATTGTTGACTTCAACCTCCTTGATGTAACCCCGCATGTATGGAACGACCTGGATGTACCAGTAGACCTGTGGACTCTCAACGTTATAAATTGAACTTGAATAGAACTCAGTTTTTCAGATGAGACAATCTTACCCCTCGCCTCAAAACGATACTCTGAGTTCTACTACTGTAGTAGTTTGATAGTGCAATCTTCCCGCTTGTCCAGTGTTCTTTAGCCGAACGTTAGGGTGCGTGGGCACTTGAGACACATTTGGTCGGGGGCCGAACCGGGGACAAAGCAAGCATCAGGGAATCCGGCAGCTGGAGCTGTATTTAAGAGATGCTTCAGGTGCGACAAATCGAGCTTTGGTTACCAGACTTCTTTTGGAAAAGACGCAATCTCATATATTTTTGCTTCGGTCCTCTTGCACGATAGTCGTTGGACATCACCCTTGTCTATCGGGGACGTGTTTATCAATTTGCTGTACAGCAACAAAACTCATAATTCTTCGTTACGCAGTTTGTCATGCTCCACTCACGAAATTCTGAAGACGAAGCAACTGCTTGTCACTCCAGATCGGGGAGAGGATTCGAAGACTACGAGTAGCCAACTCCCCCAAAGGTAGGCTAAACCAGCTGTTTTGTTTTATCAATTGACGTTGAACGGACGCATAACAATGAGAAATTTCCTTGGGTCTCACATTTTTGGGCTGCGAACTCCGTTGTACGATTCCATCTTCCTTGTGGTACAATATCCATACTGGACAACACCATATCTGATCTGGTATGCCACATCATCTTTGCGGCCGTCAGCAGGTGTGACAGGCAAAGACCAGCTTGGCTGGGTACGTTCAGTCTCTCCTTTCCGACAATGCTAGTATCATTTATGGAGATGTGTGTGTCGTACGGGATTTCTACTTATCTTCAAACAAACACGTTGCGCTTTTACTCGTGCCAAGGGTATCGATGTAACAACATTTCTGTTGTAGTCTATATTGGCGAGGCTTCACAAATTCCAGAATCAATCTCACAAAAAATAGATAACTTCGAAATTTCCAACTTCCTCAAGGTTTCCCGTACTTCTGCAACACCAAAATGATCTCCGTTTCTTTCTCCATCGTTGTAACCCTTATCCTAGCCACCGTCCCTGTTGCAAGGTGCGAGCAAATTGGGCAACTGTTTGAGATTGGCTTCGCAGTTGATGAAAGCTACCATTATGAGCCTGAGTGTACCGCAGACGAGCTCAGCATGATCAAGGCTTCATCTGCCAACAGCATTGTCAAGCGAGGCAACGAGTTTTTTGGAACGGCAGAGGATGATCTTCATCTCGATGGGGATTTCGTTGACATTGACGAGGCCACGCTCATGGAAGGTAAGAACCCAGCAGGTAACTGGCCGTGTATCCACGGTGACAAATCTGAAACACCCACTCTCATTTCTGCTCCCTCATTCGCCTTTTCCAATAACAGCAGACAATGGTCGTCGCCATCTTAGCAGGAGCTGGTACAAGTACGATTTTGTTTACGCTGGAATGAACACTTGGACCTGTAAATTCTGCAATGACGAAGCAACTGACAGCAGGAGGAATCTGCGTAAAGGATTCAACAGAAACGGTCTTACGCACGCTCTTAGCCGCAAGTTGAACAACGACCTTCGCAAAGACTATGTGGCTTGGTTGGATAATCATGGGCTCGAGTTTGGCTGTCTCGGCAACGGAAAGAACATTGCGGCGGTGTTTCAGTTGGTCTAATACCGTACAGGTGATACTCTAACACATGCAGCTGCCTACCTTCAAGTGTTGAGATTGAAAGCCATCTGCTCCGCCAGCCAGAACTTAATAACAAATATCAGTGTAAGGAGCATGGTTATAATGTATACATGATAGTTGCTAAAACAGAGTAGCCTCCATCGATTGCCCATCTCGTCTCCTTCGTAAAACCGTGGATATCTTTCTATCCCACCCACCGGTAAATGTAACAGCTTCATACATGTACACATGTATTGAACAGCAGCATCGACGTCGCACTCTTGATGATGGAATGCCAAGGATAAGTCACGATCCCACCAAAGGGCATGGCGCCACAAGATATATATTGTGGCTGGCCAACTAGCGAACTCATCCAATACCGCTTCAAGCAAACATTCAAACTGGCAGGATCGTATGTTCGGATTCTTCCTAAGTAGCTGGTCTCAGACTCAGACAGGGATACGGTTGTCCCTATTTATTGCATGTCCTAATAGGAACGTTCTGAGTCCGTTGAGACATATGGATCGTGCCTCTCCCATAAGCCAGGCAGGTGGCTATATAAAATGTTTCAATGCATCTCACAATTACACCCAACTGATTTGATGCGTTAAGTTCTGGTCGAACTTGATGGGATGGCCGCTGTCTGTTGCGACACAAGCGACATTCCGAGCATAAAGTAAACTGTAGATGGAATGAGGAATTCTCTCTAGTTACTGTGCTGTAAAACACTACTGGAAATTCTGTAATGCCAACGGCAGAAATCATGGCAGAGACTGCCGAACAGTCATGGATGACCAAGAGAATCATGGAGGAATAGAGATCTACCACATGAATGGCAGAAGCTGCCCAGAACCGAGCAACTGCTACCATCAAGATGTATCCGCCCATGTTGATGACCAGAAACTTCTTCCAGGGATCATTCTCACAGTCTCCAAACATCTCCTCTTGAATATGGATCATAATTTCACCTTCATAAAAGAAGGTGGTCTTGCAAAAGAAAGCCGTTCGAAATGCATAGAGAGTGTTGATAAGTAGCACACATACTGGAATGGAACGCCACGAGCTTCTTCCACCAGTGCGACTGATGTTCGTGCAGCATAGTGCTGGGAGTCTCTCTTTAACATGATGATGGTAGCAGATGAATGGGAAAGAGAGAGTTCGTGTTGACGGTTGATTGATGGGCAAGAATCCCACTAACCCGCACTGGTACTGGATACCACGCCACACGTACAGACAGTGCCGTACGGCGCGCGGCATAGTCAGTATTGTGCATCTCTTGTTTGGTCATTTACAGTGCCGCCGGTATGTTCTTGGTCGTTTTGATATTATCCCTCAGCGACAGAATTTGGAATGAGGGATCGAAGGAGCAGTTCGGTCAAAGGCTTGCTCGTGGGACTCGTGAGCGTTTTTGTTGATCACAAAACTGCTTTGCTACCGCGTGACGGCCTCATCATTGTTGGCCTCGGGCAAGAGATCTTCCCACAACAACAGCAACAACAACAACAGAAGCAAAAACAACAGCAACTAGTCTAGTCTCTCTAGATTCTTCACAAGACAAATATCCCCATACAAGCAAACCATCATGTCATCCAGTGCTAGCGTATCTAGTGGAAGCGCAGACGCCTCAGATGACGACGACTCTGATTACTCAGTCGTTGAGCGTGATGCTGAAGAATTCAACGATGAGGAGGAGGAAGAAGGAGGCAACATACGCGATATTCCTGAAAAGATTGTTCCATACCTTGCAGCCAGAGCCTATCATATTCCTGGCAACACGTGGTGGCAAGACTGGTATCAGTTCTGTATTGCCAACAACCACGAGGTCTTTGGCATCTTTTTACACTACAAGCATCATCCTGTTGACCAATTTGAGAGACTCTTGGTCTTGCTCATGTCCATCGGTGCGAGTCTGATTGTCTCAAATTTCTTTCTATTGTACTTTCTTTGGCGGGATGGACTAGAACAAAAGACTGTCAATGCCACGTTAGGTGATCACATGCTCGCGTACGAGCACTACCGAGTGGCTAGCTTTACAGTGGGTGCTCTGATTGTCTCAATGTTTAACTTGTCGGTTTGGTACATTGCAGCCTGTGGTTGCTTTGAAGCTGGGGGCAGGTTCCAGCATCTCCGAGGGGCTACTATTTTGGGCACTGTATTGTTGTTCATCATGCTAGAGATCATCATTCTGGTGGCGGTGCTTCTCTTGTTGCTGGCAGGCTCATACCAGCTGGATGAAAGTTTAGATACACAAGATATCTTTTCTGCGGGGTTTGCAGCAATCAACACAACAGCAGCACTTTCTGATTTTGGGTCAAAGGCGGCAAAAACCAAGTTGGCGACTTGGGTGAAACAGGTTTTCCTCTCCGTGTTTGTCTATGACTTTATTATCTCCACTACCTTCTTTAGTGGAATTTTCGGCTGCATCCCAGTAATCGGACGTTCAACTGCCTTGGGGCTGGGTGGGAGAGCAGCGGAGATCGAAGAAGCAAAGGCGGGAAAGTCCGGAAAGAAGAAGGACAAGAAGCTGCGCAACCGCAGTAGCAAATCGACGCGAACCAGCGGGTCTATTTCATCGGAGAGTTCATAATGCTCTTTCTGTAATACTTGTATTTTACTAAATAGCACTGACAGCATGTCGGTACCTGTGGGGAGGAAATATAGGACATGAAACGAGGACAACAGATCCCCATTTATTTCGCATCATATTCTCGCGGCAACTGGTGTTCGAGTTTGTTATCGTAAGTCTCGGAATAGCGCGTGCTCCTGTACCGCAGTTTGAAGTTATAATGCCAACGTCTTTTCTATGATAGGGGACGATATATCTTGAAACGCTGGCGCGGGTATGGGCTTAGTACCAGGAGCTAGTCAGAGATCACTGAGACAATACCGATGCTTGCATCAGACAATAGACAATGATATCGACTACGCCTATCTATGGAAACCATAGATATATCAAAAATGTACATTTTCTAAGTAGAAGATTAGAGATGAAGCTGCATGTTCGGTGGAGACCTTGCGTCACTTGCAGCAACATCGGTGGGTCACTAATCTCTGACCTCGCTGACCTCGGTGTACCCTCCCCTGGACACAACAAACACGCGACACTGATCGCGAGGCCACCGTCTCGAGATGCCCGCCCCGTAGGTACCATCGAAAGGGTACCCTGTAGCTGGACTGGCAACACCCACTGCATCGTCCTCCAGTCCAGCTGCAAAGAGGCCAATGATCGGGTTCCCTTCTCCATATCGTAGCTCAACATTGCCGTTCTCGAACAGCGCAACTTGGAAGTTGAGCGCGTTTTGAGGAGTCTCGTAAAAATTGAAAGCGCCTTCCCACGAAATGATGAATGCGTTGTCAACTTGTTTTGTGTAGATTGATCCAGCAGGTGCCAGGTCATTTTGGGCGACAGCAATCCGAGGGAAACCGTACCGCTCACCAGTGGTAATTGGTTCAGGTATACAACAACCGTCATCGATGCCATCTACTCCTGGGAAAACCATGCCGTTTACTCCGACAGTTACTCGGGTATAGTTCACCTCACCTCGCCAATTGAATGCAAAGGGGAGAGCAACCACTTGCACCTCGTTGTCTTGACTCGAGATTCCAAGAAGAGTTCCCATTGAGGCAAGCGACGAAAACGGGGAACACGATCCTTCGATTCTCGTTGGCACTAAGCTTGCGGACGGATTAAGACTCACGGAAGGAACCAGTGTTGGCTCAAAAGTAGAAGATGGCGCACTGGATGCCGACGGCGTACTACTGGGAGAAGAAGTCGATGAAGGGGACGCAGAAGGGATAGCGGTCGGACAATTGCAGCAATCGCAGGATACCAGAACGCAGTCAACCTCATAGCCGAGAGAATCATAACCAGGGGAGTTCCCAAGACTAAGGCCGTAGGCACTAAACTCGTCAAGGCTTCTACACATGCCTTCGGAGATGGATCCTGTGATTGCTGTGGCAGAAATGTTGAGATCCAGGAGATTTGGTAGCATCTCAAGTTCGGGAGGAAGGAGTCCACCAAGCTCGGGGTTATTTGCAAGGTGAAGGCTGTAAAGAAAGTCCAATTCACCTATCGCCGAGGGCAATGACCCAGATAGGAGGTTGTCGGAAGCTCTGAGTGTGACCAAATGCGACATCCGACTGATCTCAGAAGGCAGCGAGCCAACCAACCGGTTGCCAGCCAAGTCAAGGGTACCCATACTTCGAAGCAAACCCAACTCGGACGGGATCGTACCTGCTAAATCGTCATTATTACTCACAACGAAAGTTTCAAGCTTTGTTGCTAGACCGATTTCGGGTGGAATCTCTCCGGTCAACATGTTGCTGTCCAGGCGTACATGACTCAGCTCGGGCAGTAGCCACAGGACAGTCGGGATGGATCCGCTCAATGAATTCATTGTGAGTTCTAGCAGTACAAGCGCAGTCATGAGGCCAATTTCGCTTGGAATCTTATCAGAGAACCCATTCTCGGATAGTGTGAATACTTCCATATGCGATAGTGTGCCGATCTCCGTTGGGATGCCTCCCGACAGCTGGTTGTTGGCGACATTAAGAAGTTTCAGCTGCGGCAACAACAAGATTTCAGCTGGAACTGTACTGGAAAGTTTGTTGGACGCGACTTCAAAGCTCGTCAGCTTCGTCAGGTAACCCACCTCCGATGGGATTGACCCAGAAACACTGTTGTCACTGAATGTGAAATCGGTTAATGCAGTCAACAGACCGACTTCCGTTGGAAGGGAACCAGATAGTCTTGTATTATCGAGCTGTAAGCTCTGTAACGACGTAAGTAACCCAATCTGCGACGGGAAGTCAGCTGACAATATTGTGTCGGAGAGCCGCAGTTCGGTCAAGTTGGTCAATGACAGAACACCAGGAAACACATCAAGACCGCTCACAGGATTGTTGGCAAGATTGAGTTTCTGAAGCTTTGGAAGCGACCACAGTTCCGACGGCACGTCGCCACTGAGTACGTTGTTGGAAAGATCGATGGAAACCAACTGGCTCAGGGCACCAATTTCGGTGGGAATTGGCGTTGTAATGAAGTTGTTGGAAAGATGAAGTTTCGTGAGGTTTGACGAGACTCCGATTGTTGAGTTCAACCCAAGAGGACCAAAGCTGTTGAATGACATGTCCAGTACTTCCAAGCTCGGTGAGCCCCAGTCTATATAATCATCGTTAGCATTCGAAAATCTGTTGAAGGACACGTTCAAGTGCCGAAGGTTAGGGATCGACCAAACTCGAGGTGGTAGAAACGCCGTGAGAAAGTTCGCGGACAGGTCCAAAACCTCGAGCGCATCAAGGTTCTGAACCCCAACTGGTAATCGATAAGTCAAGAAGTTGCCTTGTACTTGCAGGTTCGACAGCTGGCGCAATGACGCAATCGTTATTGGAATAGCACCCGTGAACAAGTTATGAGAAACATCGAAAGATTTCAGGTTCGTGAGGTCCCCGATTTCAGAGGGGATTATATTGAAGATGTAGTTGTCCGAAAGTGTCAGGGTCTCGAGATCGCCCAGTAAGCCAATTTCACGAGGTAAAGGGCCAAGGAGTGAGTTGCTGTGGGCCACAAGCGTCTTGAGACGAAGCAACCGGCCAATCTCCGTTGGTAGAGGAGAACTCAGTTCATTCCCAGACACATCCAAGTGAACTAGATGAGTCAGTGATCCAAATTCAGCCGGAAACTGTCCAATCATGTCGTTATCTTCTAGCCTCAACTCCTCCAGCGCTTTCAGTGCACCCAATTCGGAGGGAATAGTAGAGCCGAGATTGTTGCTGGACAGATCTAAAAAGGTCAGTTGCGACATGCTTTCAAACGACGTGGGTATACTACCTGACAAGTCGTTGCCCCCCAAGCAAAGATGAGTCAATAGATTCATTCGCCCCAGGTCCTCTGAGATGCTTCCAGACAACTCATTGCTCGACAGGTCAAGTACACGCAACGTGCTAGCGAGGATGGAAACATCAGGAATGAGGGTCCCTGTGAGACCATTGTCTGTCAGATTCAGACCAATAATCACGTCGTCTTGTATGGTTTCGTCTGGTATGCACTCCACACCGTACCAGTCGCACGGTTCAGTCGAATTCAACCAACCGTCCGATCGGCGCCAATTAGTTCCTCCATCGTTTGTGCTCCAGAACAGAGCAGCCAAGCTGTAATGTTGCAGCACTCTCGATTCGGTGTAATACGACTCTTCACTGTCAAGTCGCTGTTTCACGACCCACTGAAGAGCTTGATACTGTGGTGTTGCTTCTTCTGATAGCAATTCTGCTGAACTGGGAAGCACCGATACAATCAGTTCGGACGTGTGAGCTTCGATTCCTTCTGCAATCGATGTGGGGGCCAGAGTGGTTTGTTCATCCGAGTTCGAGCCCCCCAAGTCCACAGTTGCCAAGACTATCACCAAGACAACCCCGGCAATCAAGAGGGCTGTACCCCCCGCAAGCCACCATTGGTGTCGTCTCCACCAAGGATCTGGCGTAGCCATTGCAAAAATCTTGGAACTCTCTTCTTCTGGGGTGACCACGTGTGCTCGAACAAGTACATCATCATCGTGTGGTGAAGTGTTGCTGGTTGCTGCTGTGGTGTTTGCATCGTGGTTGTGTGGTGTACTACTACTTGAAGAGCTGGTTATCAGCGGTGCTGGTACCGAGTTGTCCTCGAAGGAATAACGTCTACGACCCCCGCCCTCAACGTAGACAACCCCGGGCTGCTGACCACCACGAGTATAATGCCTCGATGTTGTCTGCCGTCGCAGCTGAGTTGACCCAAGCCCCCCTTCCATATAATCTCCTTCGTCTTTAAAGATTCCTTCTGCTTCTGGGGCCGAACGTAACTTTTGCTTGAGAGCATCGTCTTCAGCTGTTGTCCAAGCATGCTGATCATCTACCTTTGTGTCGCTGTAAGAAGCGTGACCACCACCTGAACTCTCATCTTCCAACAAGCCCAATCTGCTCGAGGAAATGCTCTGTTCGGATCGCAAACTTTTCGTGCTGCGGCGACTCTGTTTTTTCGATGGCTTCTTCTTCAAGGCTTGCTGTCTCTTTCTTCTCCTAGCAGTCTCCCGACGAGCCTCATGATCCCCATCAGATCGGAACGATCGCTGCGAGTTGTTCATGAGATCCCAAAAATCGTCAGTTGCTATAATGGCAGGGGCTTCTTGTTGTTCCTCCAGAGTATGATCCTCTCGATCTTTATTGTGCGCTATTGGCTCCTCCTTCTCCATGTCCATATTTATTGTTGTAGGTTGTAGGTAGTCTTGCTAGTGGTGGCTGGACTAGAGATAGAATAGTTCTGATGACTAGAGATAGAGTATAGTTCTGATGACACAATCAACTCTTATCCGCATTTGCTGATTCAATGGGTATCTGTGTGTCTCTCCTTTCCGCATCGTGAATGTCCTGCTGTTCACGTGTGGTCCTTGAAGCCTTGTACTTGTGTAGTCAAGAACGTCTGTTATATGTCCAATTATTGGAAATGCTTAAAAGATCATAGTCGCACTGACTGAGAGCAGAGGGTTAGTACTGTATGGGGATACAGTGAAAACAGTTCTTTACCTGGTATTGCATTGTGAACAGAATCAATAGTTTTGGGTATACAGCAGACGGTTTACCCTGATCCCTGGTATCTGGACCAATTCGGAAGTTGCCAGCAAACAGTCGGATGTTCACGAACATTACGCATTCGTAGATGACCGCAAAAAGACCGCAAAACCGTCACCATCTAGTCGGCCATAAGCAGTCCAACAACTGATAGAGATGATCGTGCCAAAACAATTCGGGATTGATTGTCCTTATTCGCAGACATTTGGTTCCCGATTCCACCGTGGCACGGAACGCACAATGTACGTAGGCGTCGGTTCTGTTTAAGACCAAGAACAGAAGGGCATATCAATAATGTGCTGTCACAGAGTCTCTTCTTTTAGTCCGATGAAAAAGTGGAGGCCGTCGGTACAGTACGAATGCGTACCACCTTAGTGCAGACAGTGGCATTATTGAAGCTGTAGTGTCGCAAAGTACGCGGCATGTCTGTTCCAAGAACGCAAGTATGGAGGCTGGACGCCCACGGTACAGTACATGCAGCAATAAGATTGAGATGGATTTTATGGGCCACGAAGGTGGTGACCACTTCTTTCTCTAATATTTCCCAGGTTTGAGCTGGTATCTTGACATTTTGAGCTGGGATCGTACAT
>JAVCKV010372609.1:0-13182 GCA_032274145.1 Herpochondria borealis
AATAAATTTTCAATAATAGAATATATTTTTTCAAAACATTTTTTTATTAATAACCTTCTAACCTTAGCTAGATCTAAGGTTATCAAGAAAAAAAGTGTCAGTTCGAGTGGTATTATGTAAGAATTTTGTACAGAGAACAACTGTTTTCAATGAAATAATTGATTCTCGATACAGTTTTTTGGAAAATTACTCCAATGTGCAATGATTTCTGATATCAAAGAGATCAGTTTTCTAACTACAATATTTTGTCCTTTTTATTTAGCTTAAATTCTTTTGTAAAGTATCTTTTCTTCATAAACATAAAATTATAAAATCTATGCTTGCTAGTCTGTTCTAAACTCTTCAAAAGTACTAACTCCAAAGGCGACAGAGCCTTAAAATAAACCTGTATTAATTTCTATCATTGGAACATACATTGCTACTACAATAAACCCTACAATTACACTTATAAAGAGAATGATAAATGGTTCGAGCAACTTCCCAAAGACTTCCGATTTGTGTTCCAATTCCTTTGAATACTGTTCATCTAAACTCTGAAAAATTGCGTCTAATTTATTTACCTCTTCTGCAACTTTAATAAGGGAGGTCATTTTTTTTGGAAATATATTAAATTGTCGCATGCTATCATTTAATTGTTTTCCTTGCATAATATCATTCTCTACAGTTTTTAGTGCGTGTTGAACAGGATAATAATCGATCATTTTATTGACAAGCTGAATAGAATTCAATAAGGGATTTCTGGCACTAATCAAAAGGTTCATGGAATGACAAAAACGAGTTAAATATATCTTTTGAGCCATGTCTCCCACCAATGGAATTTTTAATATAATATTGGAAGAAATTTTTCTAAACCAGACTTTCTGCCTATTAAGGTAGATAAACAAAATAACACCAATAATTATAAACAGAATAACTAGAAAATAATCACTAACAGTGTCTGATGCATCGATAACGAACTGTGTTATGCCAGGCAATTCTTTATTAAAACTCTTGAAAATATCTTCAAACATTGGAACCAAAAATTTCAACAAAAAAAGAACCATTCCAAACGCAGAAAGCAACAGCACTATAGGATAAGATAAAGCCCCTGATATTTTTCTTTTTTGTTCTATTTTACGTTTAAAAAAGAGTGCCAAATCTACCAAAACATCATCCACTCTTGAGGTTTCTTCTCCGACTTTTAAGGAGTAAAATTCGTATTCGGTAAATTTTCCTGTTTTTTGAATCGCTTCCGAAAAACTAAATCCATTTATTATATCATCCTTAATACCTCTTAATAATTTTTGATCTTTCTCTTTTTCTGTTTCATCTACTATTAATTCTAGAGCTGTTTTAATATCTGTTCCTGCCGACAACAACAAACTTATCTCAGCGTAGAATTGCTCTTTTTTTTTGTCAGGGAAGCTGCTATTAAATGTAATGTCTTGATTTAAAATCTCGAATAGATTTTTTTTACCTTCGTCTCCCTTTTTAATAGCTGAAGGTTTCGGTTGATTTATATTTTCTAGTTTAATTCCCATAATTATTCTAGCATTAAAATAGCTCCATAATCCTTATAAAAAGACCAAGTGTTATTCTCAGACACATCATCTAGTGTTATTTTGATATACGCTATTAACTTTTCTTCTTTTACCTCATCCATAATATTCATTTCTAAATCAGAAACAGCAATCTTAAACGTATCGGTGTTAAAGCCTATTGTTCTTAAAATGTACTCATTATCAAAAAAGTAATTTATTTTTTTTTCAATCTGTTGTATTTCAATTTCTCGTTCACTTTTTTTGATTACTTTGTTAGCCATTTCAAATTCACGATTGAGTACATTACTTAACTCAAAATAGTTTCGAATTTCGGCTTTGGAAGCACTGAACTTAAAAAACTGTTTATGACTAAAGACATAAACAGAATAGGCAGAACTAATTACTATTCCTGAAATAACTATGGCAACCAAAACCTCTAAAATTGAAAATGCTTTTAATTTCATAATTTTTCAGTAACAAGGATTATTTCTTTACTTTCAAATAACTTCTTTCCTTCTTTAGATGCCACAACGGTAAACAACCTTAATCTATCAGAATTATTATAGGATTCAATCGTTTTCTCTATCGTTAAGCCATTTATTTCGGTTACTTCATCTATATACCTGTTTTGGAAAATCGATTTATTTCTAACTGCTTTTACTAGCATGTAAGCATTTTGTTTTTCCTTTGTCATACCTGAGCTAGTTACATTTATTACCACGATTGACGAAAGGCTAAAAACAATCATAACGATAACCAAAGCAACCATTGATTCCAATATCGTAAATGCTTTTACTTTATAATTCAATTTAACCATTTAATTATTTTTTGATTCGCTGTCGTTTCGGTTAAAGAAACACCAACAAAATGATCAGACAACTCTTCTCTATTTATTACAGCATCCATCAAATGATTCTCATAAATAGATGATGGTGTTTTTAGTATTAACTTTTTACAAAATGTACTTCCGTATATTACTCCCTTGAGTTCTAATAATTCGGATGAATAAACTTGACCAGTTATTTCACTCTTTTTCCCTATAGAAATTTGTGCCTGATTTTTACGATCAAACTTTTCATTTATTAAAAAAATAGCACCTTTTAGAACTACTTCTTCCTCAATTTTAATTTTACGTGAAAACGGCACAGTATTTTTTGATAATAATGCAGCAACACTTGGATAACTTAGTTCACAACCTTTTTCTATTGTAATAGAATCACTGGCGAAGAGTTGCATTGTTCCTTTAAACTTTTTTTGTATAACAATTCCTTTGGCATATAACAACGCATTTGTAATTGTAGTACTTGCATTTACCACTATATTCTTCTCAGACTTAATAATAACATTGCCTTCTATTATTTTATTCGACAAAACAATCGATAATGGAGAATATATTACTAACGTTTTATTCTTAAATGAATTAATAATTGAATCTTTATCCTCAACTAAATCATATTCAATTATACTGTCATTTTCTGTATTATTTATCGAAAATTGAAGTTCAATATTTTTCTTTAATTCTTCATTAATTGTTGGTAGCGTTTTATTACTTAACTTTTTCAATCCACTTATTAACTTTTTTCCAACAAAACTTTTACCTTCAATATACGCTCGTTTTACACCTGACTTTGGCAAATAACAATCTCCTTTAATAATTGTTTTGCCTGTAAGCGATAAAGGTTTATTCTGTTCGGCCAAATACAATGCAATACTTTCTTCATCATTGATGTCATTACCAACCAGTACTGATTTGCTAATTAACTTATTCTTATAGATTGACTCAGCCTTTATCGTGTAAAAGGCACCCCAATTCCTTTTTCCTAATACAACTTGATGCTTTTCATCATCATATAGGTCAATCTCTATTTTATTGTTCAAAGGTATTTCATCATGAAAAGACAAGCCGTAATTAATTCCAGAGTTTACATCTTGAAAAACTTGTTCTTCCTTAAGAATATGAGTTACGTAGGATGCGTTATAATAATTTACAAGAATAAACGAAGAGCTTATTATTGAAATTACAACAACCAAAAACATGGCATATAGTAATGCTCCTGCCTTAATCATCCTTTTTTTTCTTACTACTCTTTTTTTGTTGTTTATTCTGCTTTTCTATGGTTTCTTTATCATCTTCTTTGTCTTTATTCTTTTTCCAAAAAGGTTTTTTCTTATCGATCAATTTATTCTTGGCTTTAACTTCATTGTCTTTCGTCTTCATCTTTTTTTCTTTCATTCCCTTATTCTCTGGAGCAGTATCTTTAAATACTTTTTTCTTTCCCTCTATCACCGCGTCATCATCCGTATTCTCCGATTTTTTTTTATTAAAAAGCTTAGGAAAGCTTAATTTCTTTTTTTCCTTATTGATTAATTCTGCTCCTTTATTATAATAGCTTTCACTAAAAACGGTATCTGCTTTATACGTAATTTGTTTACCGTGTAATTGTCCTTTCTGATACTTCTTTTTTTCTACTACTTTACTATTTTCATATATAAAATAATTACCCTGTAAGCAATTTAAATTATACCCCCCTTTTTCAATCAATAGACCATCAGCATATTTTTTATATGACCCTTTTTTTATTCCTTTACTCCACTCCGTACTTGTTTCCAATTTGCCACCTTCACTCCATCTTTTCCAAACACCTTCTTTTTTACCGTTTTTAAAGTTTCCCTTAGTTATTAAATTTCCGCCTTTTAAGGTTACTTGATATTGCCCATCTAATAACTTCCCCTTATAACCACCTTGATTATGCTTTATAGAATTATCGTGGTACCAATAATAATCAACAAAGCTATTTAGGGGTTCCTTTTTCTCTAGCAATAAGACATTTGCTTTTACTGATGAATCGTTAAAATGTATATTAATTTCTTTATGAGAAAGATCTTTCATTATTTGGGCCCAACTCGTAAAGGTTGTCAATAGAAAGAGCACTAATATGATGGCATATTTCATATCTTTATTAATCATTTCGTTATCGTTTTGGTTTCTTTTTGAAAAAGTACTTCGACTGTATTTTTATCAATTGATATTATTTGAACTCCACTAACCATATCATTTTCTTTAATGAGTTGTTCTTTTCCGGAAACACTAAGAATACCGACTCTCCTATTAGAATTATTATTTTTTATCATCCCTTTATAAGAAATGTTAGGCCATCTTTTTTCTACCTGATTTGTTTTTTTAACAGTTCTAAATGTTCCGTTAACATTAGATGATGAGTTTCTTCTTGCCGTTTTTTGTTGTACTTTTTTACCTAAAAAAGGATCTCTGTAATTTGCAATAATAGAAAAGGTATCTTTTTTTATTTCGCTAATATCAATTACTTCTTTTATCTCTTCAATCGCATAATTAGGCTTAGAAAAAAAATAGTTATAACATTGATAAAATACAAAACCCCAAACCGCTAGAATTAGTGGTAGCATATAATATAATGTTTTCCCTTTTTTCATTACTAATTATTTAATATTTACTCTTCTTATTTCACTTTTGGGTCCAACATTACCCGCCGCATCTTTTGTTTGCACCATCCAGTAATGATCAAACCCTATAGAATCTTTGTGTGTTAACACACCTGAAGGCATATCTCTAGGATATCCTCCTAACTCAGTATTACCTGAATCAGAATAAATATATAGCACATCTGTTAATTCCGTTGGTTCCCCTCCTCCAGGATTAGTTCCTTGTGTCCAAGTATATGTATTAATCGTATCTGGTAATTCTTGGTTAGGAGTTGGTGAATTCAATGTCACTAAATTAGGCGCAGTAGTATCAATGACAAGAGTTCTTGGAGGATTAGCAAAAATAGTTGAAGTCTTAGTTATATCATTAGTTCCTCTTACTGCCCATACATACTTCCCTTCTGGAAGTTTATCCCAATGGAAATCATCTTTTATATCTGACTTTGAGGAATATAAATTCCCCCAAGAATTTTGATGAATTTGAATATCATAAACATCAGCACTAGAAATTAATTCCCATTTAAATTCTATACTATCCTCCTTACTAATATAATTTAAGATTGGTGAAATTAATTTTATTGTAGTACTGCTAATATCTAAGGTACTATCAATGTTTAAAGTATAGGTTGTGAAATTTGTTACTCCACCATTATTTTCGCCTCTAACCCTCCACTGAAATGAACCAGGATAGAGTGTCAAGTCAAATTTATTTGAACTTACCAATGTGTCTATTACAAAATTAATAGGAGAAGAGAATGTTCCCTGAACTACTTGCATATTATAAAATTCTGCGCCTTCCAGCCAATCCCACCAAAAAGTACGCTGAACTTGAGGCGTTTTTAAATTATTTCCAGGTGATAATAAATTAACAGTTTCATTGTCGATGTCTTTTTCTATAAAATCATTACAGGCATATAATAATGTTGAAATGAAAAGTGTAAAAAAGGTATATTTAGCTATTTTCTTCATCGTTTTGAGCTTTAACATTTTGTAAATAAATTATGGTATTGAGTTTTCTTTTTCTGGTTTTTCGTTGTTTTATTGTTTTAAAATCTACTGCTACCACTTTTCCGCCTTTGTAATTGTTCTCTAAAAAATAAACAAGCTCTAACAACCTTATAAAATCACCTTCTATAGTTGCTTGTGCAGTTTTTGTGGCATAACCTTTGTCAACAGTTACAAATGGTTTTGGGAAATCTTTTAAAATCATGCCGTTCTTCTGAACTTTATCTGTAATTAATTCCAATAACATCTGATGAATATCGATTTCGTTATAACTCTCACTCCCTATAACTTGTTTTATTTTTGCTAAGTTGTTTTTAACATTTTTTAATTTTTGTGGGGCATCTTGATTCGTCAGTATTTGTTCCTCTAAATCATTGTTTTCAGAAGCTAACGCTATTGTACCAGATAATGCTAAATTATAGAGCACTATTAGGAATAATCCTCCAACTATCAAAACATAAGTTAATCGTTGCTTGTATGTTATTTTTCTTTTCAATTGATAAGAATTTCTAATTCAAATTCTCCAGCTTTTTGCAAGTTATCTTGAAGAAAAGAAATAATATTTACTTCTATTATCCATTTCTGACTTTTTAGCTCCTTTACCCAACTATTCAATGAAATACTCTTAGTAACAGTTCCAGAAACCTTAATCTTCTTGTAATTAAACATTATATCTTCTGCTTTGAGAATTCTTTTGGTTAATGGGTTAATAAAAAGTTGATTTAATTGAATAGTTTTAGGTACGCTAAAAGCTATTTGATCAGCATAATAAGAAATCTTAGAAGCCTGGGTAACTCCGCTATTTTGAACAAACTGTCTTTTAATTTCCAATTCTTGTTCTAAAACTCGAAGCTGATCAACGTATTGCTTTTTGCTATTTACTTTATATTGAAGTTCATTATTAGTGTCTTGAAAACTGTTGCCAATGAACATGTTAATTATTGTTATTAAAAAGAATACAATTAACATCGAAAATCCAACAGCCACATATTTATTTTTATGATAATATTCTTTTTTAATTTCTTCTACCTGAGGTGTATTTATAGTTGCCATTTTATTTGTTGGAATAAAATGACTCAAGGCAGACCCAAAAGCAACCAACTCATGAGAATTAATAATTTCTCCATCTATTTCATATTCATCACCATTGGAAACACTACCTAGACTATCTAACTGAATGATATTATTGTTTTCAATTAACAATTCATAGGAGGTTGTTAAAATTGATATTTTATTTAATAATTGAATGGTATTTTCTAACACAAATGGACCCAAATATATTTCTACTACAAAAAGATTTAAACTAACAATTCGATCAATTAAAACATTAAGTGTGTCTTTTCTTACAATAGAAACCCAACTTTCGAACCCCTCTATTTTAGCTTGCTGTAAATAAAAATCATTAATGGAAGCATTAGGTAATAATTGGTTTAATAATTCTTGAGGTTTAGTATTATCATCTGCTTTAACTTTTTTATGAATAACTCCCTTACCTCCAATGGAAAGATAAATCGGGTATTGTTTGTCATTCTTTTCTTGGAGTTCTTCTAAAGAAATATCAACAAACCTATTACTTACCTCTATTCCATTCTGATTAGACGTCAATTCAGTGGCTACGATTGTAAACTGATCTTTTGTGTTATACAACAATTCTAAACCAATTACAGTTTGACCCTTTACCCATTTATATTTATCTAAAAAATCTAACACTTAATATATTACTGTTGGTTTAATAAATATGTTCAACTTAGATTTCGATTTTTCTCTACTTCTGCTACTAAAAAACCATTTTATTACAGGTATACGAGATAAAAAAGGAACCCCTCTTCCTGATTCACTTACCGAGTTCTCTTCTAATCCTCCTAATAAAATCATTTCTTGATCTTTAACCCTTATCATAGATGTAAACTCCCTCTTAATTGTGCCTCTAGGTGCTCCAGGAACCGCCTCTCCCTCAAAATCAGATTGAGATACTGTAACATCAAGGGTAACTTGATCATCTCCAGAAACTAAGGGTTTTATTGTAATTGCTAAGTCAGCTGTAACCGGCACCCAATTAACTGTTGTCTGACTAACTGTAGAAGTATTACTAGTAATATTGTTTGTTTCATTAAAGTAATAGGATGTTCTTCCATTTGAAAGAGTTGCCTCGTGTCCATTTAACGTAGCTAATTTCGGGGTCGATTTTACTCGGAGAACATTTTGAGCTTCTAAAGCATTTATATTTAGATAAAAATTAGGTGTTACCTTTCCTAAATTTAAAAACCCATAGCCGTTAAAACTCTCTATTAAACTATTAATGGAACTGCTGCTTAGGTTAATATTTGGGCTAGCACTAGAAGTACCATAGATAGAAGCTGAAGTTGGTCCTGATTGGTTCTCTCCAATACCAGCTTCAATACCCAATGTATTAGTCCTTCCCTTATTATAACTAACAATCATCACTTCTATCAAAACCACAGGTACTACTTTGTCAATTGTTTTAATAAAATGTTCTATTTCTTCAATTCGCGGTTCAGAACCACTTAATATTAAACTATTTAAATCTAAAAATTCTTTTACATCTACATTCTCTTTAATATCTGCAGGAATATATTCATTAACCGTTTCTACCGAACGATATTGTAGCTGTATTACCTTAGTCATCCGTAACCCTTCTGTTTTTCGTTCTCCAATAATATAAATTCCTTTTTCATAATGATAGGTCAATTCTGTTCCTTGAAGTATACTTTCTAATAGTTCTTTAAAAGAAATAGACTTTACATTAATCGTTGTTTTATCTTTTATTTCTGATACAAAGAAATAGTCCAACTTAATTTCTTCGGCAACTGTTTTAATGATATCTTCAATTAAAAGATCAGTACCATTTACAGATATATCCGAAATACTTTTTGCTTCAAACTCAAAATCATCACTACTCGCTTGATTTTGATTATTCCCTTTTTTTCTACTATTATTTTGATTGTTTCGACCTCCACCAGTCGTATTATTTTCAGCTATTGCTTCTGTATTTTCTACGACATAAAAATTATCTTCTGTTTTTGTAATCTTTAAGTTATTTGAAATACCAAGTTCTTTAAGCGCATTTTCAAAAGGCATATTCTCAATATAAACACTTACTTTTTTAGGCTTAACACTAGAAGATATCACTATATTTTTTTTCGTTTTTTTCGTTATTTCTTTTACGACAGCATCTAATGAATCATTCTTTAAATCCAATGTTAATTCATCTTTTATTTTATCATAGCTAATTGATAATTCTTTTTTGGAAGATGCAACTTTCTCAGGTTTTGCTACTTCATGTTTTACAATAGACATAATGCTTCCTATAAAGTTGATTTTTAAATCATATTCTTTACAAATAAATAATAAGACATCTAAAACGGTAGCGTTTGCAAAATTGTTGACAATACTCTGCTCTATTGTCGCATCTACACTTATGTTTAATTTATGTGCATCGGCTATTCCTCTCATAAATTCTTGGATAGAAACGCCACTCACCGACATTTGAACATTTTCCTCCAGTCCAGGTACTTCAGTCGTCATTGACTGTAACTGAGATTCTATTTGTTTAATCCTATTCTGACCATAGCCGTTTACACTTAATACTAAGCAAGCAATAATCCCTATTATCTTTATATATGCTCTCATTATTTAATAATTACTCATTAACATTGCATAAACTTCATCAATTGAAGTTTCACCTTTTTCAAACAGCTCAAATGCATTATCCATCAGCTGATTAATCTCTTTTTCTTTGAGCTCTTCTCTAACATTAAACTTTTCATTCTTTATTGCTTCTGATAATTGATAATCAATTGGAATTACCTCATAGACAGCTTTTCTGCCTTTGTAACCGGTATAAAAACATGCGTCACACCCAACAGCAACAAAATGCGTATCCACTTTTCGTGGTGCTTTATAACTGCTAGGAAAAAGTGATGTATTAAATGCCTTTTTTTCTTTACAACTAGTGCATAGTACTCTAACCAATCTTTGAGCTACAGACAAACTTAATGTATTGGCTAAAAGATAAGAAGGAACACCCATATCTATCATTCTAGATATAGTTCCCCAAGCAGAATTAGTATGAATTGTAGATAGTACTAAATGTCCTGTAAGGGCCGCTCTAATGGCCATCTGAGCTGTTTCTCCATCGCGTATCTCCCCCAACATAATTACATCAGGATCTTGCCGTAAAAAAGAACGTAAAGCGGAAGAAAAGGTTAATCCTATATCTTCTTTTAATTGCACTTGGTTGATTCCTTCTAGTGTATATTCAATGGGATCTTCAATGGTGACCAAATTGGTTTTTTCTTCGTTTAAAATCTTTAGTGTTGCGTAGAGTGAGGTAGTTTTACCTGAGCCTGTTGGTCCACTTATTAAAATGATACCATTTGGTTTTTTAATACCTTCTAAATAATCTTTAAGTTGTTTTGAATCAAACCCTAATTCATTAATATCAATATTCGTGGCATCTTTACTTAATAAACGCATTACGATTTTCTCACCATGCAAAGTCGGCAATAAGGATACTCTTATATCAAATTTACTTCCGGTACTTTCAAAAGTTATTCTACCATCCTGTGGTAGCCTTTTTTCAGCAATATCTAAATTGGCTTGAATCTTTAGCTTATTTACTAAAGCAGGATAATCATTGGCATGAATGACATATTTCTCCACCAATTTACCGTCTATTCTAAGCCTTACTCTACAGCGTTCTTCATACCTTTCGATATGTATATCACTACTGCCTAAATAATCGGCTTCAACAATGAGTTTATACACAAAATCTTCTTGATTAGTACTCTCAAAACTTACATTTTCAGCTCTTTTGTTCTTATACGTTAACCGATAATATTTACCAAGTGTTTTGTTTATTTTATCCGATGAAATTGGAACAATCTTAATGGTTAATCCAAAAATCATTTCTAGCTCATCACTCAAACTAGAGTTCATTTTCTCTTCGTCTGCGTAAAGAACAAAATCATTGTCATCAATAGATTTAGGTACAATATGATAATGCCATGCCTGATCTGTAGTTATCGTTTGTTGCATTTCTGCACTTAATGATATGTAATCTGCGCTACTCAAAAAAGAAAAAGAAAATCTTGAGATAAATGAAGGTTGGGTATGGCTTGAAAAGTTAACATTACAATAACAAGTAATAAACTCATTACTCCTGCTAAAGGTGTCGATACGTCTTCTTTTTTACGAATTAAAGCTATTCCACCAAAAACTAGTCCAGCACTAAAAATGCTCCCGATATAAAATAAGATGAAATTTATTGGTGAAAAAACAATCGCTAAAACCAAGAAAAATAAAATATCTCCTAAACCTAAATAAGTATTAACAATGTTTGTTAGCTTTTTATTCTTAACAGATATTATAAGTGTTGCTCCAATTAAACTTGTAAAAACGATATAAAAATTAACCCCAAAATTAATAAGTAGTTCTTCTAGGTCTATACTTAATAGAGCATAGAAAACAAAACCAACAAAAAGTAGTGGTATAAGAAACCAACTGATTGCTCTATGCTTAAAATCTTGAAAAATGATAAGCATTAGTAAACTAATTAGTATGGTTAAAAGTAATGTATTCATTAATCTTTTTGTGTTTCTTTTAACTTTCTCTCTTGATTAATCTCCCACACATTAAAAACTCCATCACCGTCAAAATCCTGAACTGCCGTTGCTCTGGCAGTAAAAGTTGTGTTAGTCGATGCAACTATTTCAATTTTATAGTAAGCGCCTCCATCTTCGGTAACTAAAGTTTGCTGTTCGAAATCTATGGTTTCTAATTCTGATGAGTATTTGGCAAATTCTAAAAAATAAAGTCGTTCCAAAGAATATAAATGTTCCAACTGACTTTTTGCTTCCCCTTGCTTGGCTTTAGTAACCGCTTTCATAATCCCAGGAACTGCTAATGCTGTTAATATTCCCGAGATCAATATTGCCCCCATAATTTGAAGCATAGAGAAAGCTTTTAGTTTTTTATGTTTTTTGATTTTCATAGCAGTGCACATTTTATAATTTATAACGAAGTTAAAGACAACTTATTACTAATAAAAAGTATGGTTCATTTTTTTATTTAACGGTAATAAATTTATACTGAAAGTGAAAAAAATGAGTAAATGGCATTGAATACAAATTACGCACGAGAAAATTTATTACAACCTAAACCACTTTAAACCTTGCTGGTTCAGACTATTTTTTTACCACCTAAACAATGGTACTCTGCTAACAGTAATAAAACCGCACATATTGTGCTTTTACTCCTCATCACAAAGTTCAAATACGCAATTTGGAAATCATCGACAAGCTTCTATGTATAAAATTTAACCACTGAATTATAAGTATATGCTTTATTAAAACAGGGTTAAAGTATTTTCAGAAACTCAATTCTTCTTCTACGGGCAATATCTAAAAGGATTTCTCCCGATAACAAAATTTGATTTTTATCTTTATGGAAGGTAATGATATGTTCTGTATTAATAATATGACTTTTACTTATTTTAAAAAAGGAGTGCTCTTCTAAAACTTTTTCGAATGTAATTAGTGGTCTTGCTGCTGTAATGGTTCTACCCCCTCTAATTTGAATATGTGTATACCCCTCATCGGCATTACAGCAAATAATATCATTTACATGAACAAATTCGATTTTGGTTGCACTTTTAATCGTAATAATTGTCGATTTTTTAGAAGTATCAGACTCTATAATAGACTCTAGATGATTATTATATTCTGACTCTCGTTGTAGCTCCTTTTGCGTTTGAAGCAGTTGATTTTCAACTTGCTTCAACTTTTTTTTGAGTTCAGATTCTTTGGTATATTCTTTTACTTTTATCAAATACTTAATTTATTAGCTCTATCCTTTTTTACTAAAATATCATTTTTAATTGAAAAATAAAAGAAAGAACTATTTCTTTTGTATTAGCTCTGGTTTTGTTGGAGTTAATACCTTTGATTCGTAATGCAAGAATATCTTAATGTTTATGAATTTGAACCTAAGCAGTTCAAATTCATAAAGCATAACGGATTTGATGAAAAAATGGACTTTCTACCAAAACTGGACAAATTTAAACAACCTACTAAGCTACAGATTTTAGTTGATTAATAAATTCAATTTTTTTGATGTAAGTAATTGTCAGAAAAGAATAGTTATGGTTTAAAGTTAAGTAGTACAAACAAACTAAAAT
>JAVCKV010372720.1:0-13182 GCA_032274145.1 Herpochondria borealis
CCACGCCAAGGAGTCGGGTTGTAGAAAGTAGACTACCTCGGGAAGTGTTTCGTATCGCGTAATGATGTACTTGAGATAGGCCGTACATTCTTCACTACCCACATTGCGTTGCCATGTACTGTATTTATTCGGAGAGACATCTTGCTTGCATCGTTCATAAACGACGGGATCCCACGTTGTGTTAGTAGTAGTACTGCTGTTGCCGTGGTGGAGCGTGACGTCGTCAACAGCTTCAACCCACGACAGATCTTCTTTGCAATGAGCAACAACAAGGCCAAACTGAGATGCTACCGGGTCGGGCACGGTTGTCTGCAGCATTGTTGCTGCTTTCCTTGCGGAAGAACTGGATTTGTTCGAACTGCTAAAGACCGTCGATGCCACCAAAAAGAGGATCGTCGACATTCGCCGGCTTTGCTCTGGAACGCACCTCATTATGCTCCTCTTGAATGCAGTTAGTTGTGAGAGGTTGGCACATGCTGCGGATGCTGATTCTTCGTGAGAAAACTGCTTGGTCGGTTTCCGTCCGCATCCAGCCAGCGTATTATCTTCTACTCTGCTGCTACAGTACCTTGGCGTAATATGTAGAGCTCTCACATGGTTGTCGCTACATAAGGTAAACAAACAAATGTGCGACACTAAGAAAAGTGGAGACACGTGCGATATGTTCGAGATAGTGGTCAAACAGAACCCATCAGTCTGACTTTGGCCGCTTTTATTCACGGAGGAACTCAAAAATATGGGCATCGTACGTGCTGCTCTAGAGCTGCCCGAAGACTTTGCATCACCCATGTTCATTGGAACGGATGCGGAGAATGAGCCCGGATATGACATATACTACACACCGCACGCGCCAGATGGCCAGCACAGCATTTCAGAGGGTCGTGATCCTTTCTTCATATATGAAGGAACTACACAGAGTCAACACTGGTGCCTACCGTGCACATTAGATCTTTGCGTGGTTCCTGCGAAACTTCTCATCACCTGGTCTGACACGTGGCTTTACTAGAAGTAGTACCTATAGCTAGCTCATAGATCCGATCGAGTCTCCTTTCATGTGCTGGTGATCCTGCTCGGGCATAATTCCTGGAGTAGAAACCACAAAATTCAGATATCTACAATACAAATTACCACTCGCGATCTTTACGTGGTTCCTACAAACTTTTCCGACACGTGACTGTACTAGAAATAGTGCCGCACTGATCCGATCGAGTCTCATTACATGTACCTAATTGTTCATGAATGTCACACAATTCCTGGAGCGGAAACCCCAAAAGTCAGATATCTACAAGACAAACTAAAACTTGCCATTCGATATCATCCCATCATGACCATGTTGCCATTCTCAAGGGCTATCGCAGCGCTTGCCATGCTCGTCGCATTGATGCTAGCAGCTACTTTGGTTGCCACTCGGGAGAACACCAGCAAAGATTTGGTTGTTACTCAGGACAGTCAGGACAGCGCAATCCAACTCCGGGTAAGTTTGGTGTTTTCAAGTGGACCGATGTCGAGACAAGGTTCCAAACTAATCTTGTACCTTTCTCTCAACCCCTAAAAGTCGCGCGCATTGCAGGCTCAGACGGTCGGAAACAACGGTCCATGGAGACAGGTGTCAGTGGGCGAGGATGGAACGACGTGGGCACTCGGCACTAACTTTAGGTACGGAAGGAACTTCCACATTTACCGCAAGAATGCGTGCGGCGGAACGTGGAATTTAGTGCCAGGAGGTATTGTCCAAATTACCGTTGGAAACACAGACATTGTTTGGGGTGTCAACGTTGATGAACAGATCTTTCGCTGGAATCCTAGCGTAAGCCAGTGGGCTGGACCTGTAGGTTCAGGGTTTTCTCATGTTTCGGCTGCTTCGGATGGTACTGTCTGGGCTGTTCGCGCACGTGATGGAGTGGCCTTCACCTGGAATGGTAGCACATTTCAGGAGATGAAGAATGGGAACAACTTATTGCTGGTTGAATGCGGAAGCAAGGGCCATGTGTGGGGGATCAACAGAAAAGGTTTGGTCTACAGATGGAATGGAAACAGCTGGGAATACGGACGAGGCAGCAACTTGAAGTCCATCTCTGTTTCTGCTGATGGTACGGTGGTAGGAACCAACAACCTTAACCAAGCCTTCATTTGGGTGAGCAACAGCGGACCACTCAGTGGATCATTTTGGAGGAGATTTACGGGATTAAGTGGAGCAATCCAACAGATTGCAGTTGGCTCTACATCCTTGTTTGCCGGTGTGGACACTTCAGGTGTTGTGCGTTTATCGGAAGACGCGCTGTGCAATACTTCGCCTTCAAAATGGGATGGGCCCACCACAACACTAGGGGTCGTTGGAACCGGTGCAACAAATTTGCCAAACGGAAAGATAATCCTTTGGTCCGCAGACAATAAGAACGCATCTTTCCGACGTGCTGCACAGACCTGGACAGCAATATACGATCCCACAACTGGAAGGTACGTGTAGGCGATCCGCCGTAGAATGCTGGAATCATCGTCTTCTTTGTAATGTTGTCTTACACATACATTTCTTTCTTTCTGTCGCCTCCAGAGTGGAAGAGAAGTTGGTTCAGACAAACCACGACATGTTTTGTCCAGGGACAACAGTCTTGGGTGACGGCCGCCTCATGGTCACAGGCGGCGCTGATTCACTCGAAACCACGTTCTATAACTACAATAGTAACACCTGGTCAGTCGGGCCCCTCATGAAGATCAACCGTGGATATCATACGATGGCAACCCTAGCAAACGGTGACGTCTTCACGCTTGGGGGATCGTGGTCAGGCATTCTGGGGCCTGCACACGGTGTCTTTGGTGGGAAAATTGGAGAAATTTGGTCGATGCAATCCGGTGAATGGAGGATTCTCACTGGGGTCGATGACAAGCCCATGAGGACCCAAGACGTCCAGGGAGTCTACCGCAGCGACAACCACGTACGTATGGCTGATTCTAAGATGAAAAGTATCGGTGCAGTACTGTATTCTCTGGCACCTTGTAAAACCCTCACTCAATGAACGCACCTTCCCTCTCAACATCAGATGTGGTTGTTCCTTGCCCCAAACGGAAATGTCTTCCAAGCCGGACCTTCGAAGAGGATGCATTGGATCTCCACGTCCGGCAGTGGATCCGTCAGACAATCTATTCTTAGAGGTGACGACGATCACGCAATGAATGGAAACTGCGTTATGTATGATACCGGGAAGCTATTCATGACCGGAGGTGCACTGAACTACGACTCTGGAAATGGAAGAGCGAGCGCATACATTGTAGACATTAATGGTGCCGAAGCAACCGTGACAAAGACGGGTAGCATGGCGTCTGCGCGGGTAATGGCAAACAGCGTTCTTCTTCCCTCCGGAGAAGTTGTTGTGGTTGGAGGAAGACCAACTCTCAGTGCCGGTATCTTTTCGGATTCGTCGTCTGTCTTCTTTGCCGAAATCTGGAACCCCATCACAGGGCTGTTCAAGACACTGGCATCCATGACAATTCCTCGTAACTACCATAGCACTGCCATCCTAATGAAGGACGGCAGAGTGCTCGCCGCGGGAGGTGGTCTCTGTGGCGGATGCCCTGTTGATCACCCTGATATGGAAATCTTGACTCCTCCATACCTTCTGGATGCAAGAAATGGATCACCTGCGAGCCGCCCTTCCATCAGTCTATCTCAGCCCGTCTCGGAAGCGGGTCAAACCATTATGGTGCAAGGATCCGGCTCGGGCGGCGACAGGCTGACATTTGCATTGGTCCGGTTGTCTGCCGTGACGCATTCCGTCAATAACGATCAACGTCGTATTCCTCTTGCAGTGATTGCAAAGAACGGAAATCAGTATTCTTTGCGAATCCCATCCAACAAGAATGTGTCGGTGGTCGGTACCTACTACCTGTTTGGCATGAACGCTGCTGGTGTCCCCAGTGTGGGAGTGGACATTCACATCAGCTTGTAGACGTAACAGATTCGGTTCGGTGCTCAAGCTCAATAAAACTCTCTCTATCATAATGAAGACTCGGATATATACGTTGCGCAGCTGCTACTAGTACTACGGCTAATTCGAACGTTGACCGGCCGTTTTGGGCTGTTCTACTATGATTGCTGCCAGAAGTAAAAAGAACGCAATCGCAAGGTTCGTTTCGCAGTCTTCCCACCGACCCCTGCTTGTAGCGTATGTTTTCACCGAGCGACCATATTGATCATAGGTGTTCATAACAACTCGCGTCCATACCATGGGAGACACCACGGTCCACGCAATCAACAGCGCTACATTTGTGGCAAGAATAGCTCAGATGGAAGAATCACATCTCTGGCATTGATACTGGCACGTCGTAACGCAATAGCTTCTCCTACCACTTGCTTGCGTCGGAGAAAATGGCGGAAAAGGCAGCAGAGAAGCCACAAATGAACAGCCACGGAGTAGACATACAAGCCACGTCAAGATCTTGCTAAGAAGCGGTGGGTTCCTCAATCGTTAGTGATAGAATGGAACCAGCAATGAGAAATGTTCCCCCGAGGAGCACAAAGAGGAATTGTGGCTGGGAAGCACGCATAATGTGCTTATCCCGATACTTGTGCACCGAGGTAGACGCAGACAAGAAGTAACAAGCCCGAAAGAACCCATCCAATGCACAAGAGACCCATAGGAATATTGTTGGTCTCTACTTCCAATTTGGGAAGTGCGACACCATCGCAAAAGATTGGTAGATTTACTGTCTGTACGACTTGCTCGGCGTCGAAGTCGACAAAAACAGATAGTTGAGACGTATAAACGGCAGTGAGATCGTCCGATCACATCTCGTCGGCAACGACATTGCGCAGTGAGAAGGATACTGTGTCGCAGTTGCACGTCCCAGTCGTCGCATTCACCATGACATGTCCTGAAGCACCAGTAAAGTCGATGTTCTTCTTGAAGGACTCAAAGAGCTCTTGGCCCGTTAACATGTCGCTTTCGGCCTTGCGCGCGGCAATCCCGAGGCTCATGACGGCATTGTATGTCGTGTACGAGAAGGATGAGAAGTTGGGTGCAATGTGAGACAGGTTGGCCCCCTCATAGGCTGAAAACTCCGGGTGAAGGGATAAGAAATCAGATTGAAGTGTTGGATTCGTCTGAAACTGAGCCACGCTTTCGGCAAAGTTTGGATTCGGCTTGGAGTACAAGTTCAGCACGAGAGCCCCTTGAAGTGAGCCTGTCCAAAGAGAAATCCTCTTCTAGAAAGTCCAGTTCAGGAAATATCCCGGCATACTTCTCTCCAGAAAGCCGCCCCCCACTCCTGTCAGCTTGTTCCAATACATCTTGATAATCTTGAACATGTGTGATACCGAAAATTTATCGTCGACCAGAATGTTTCAACTCCGTGCAGGCTCTCGTCATGCTATCAAGATCATGAGGTTCATAAGCTACTGATACCACGTCGAGCCCATGTTTAGCAGCGGAGCTCCACAAGTCTCTGCGAAAGGAAATCCTGTACTGATTGCGCACCGAAAGAACAGCAAAGCTCGCGACGCCCAAACTCTGTAGATAGACAACTCCTGCTTCCGCCATACCAGCGTTTGTTGGAATCGTGTGACCAAATATTGGAACGGAATCCGCATCGTCTAGACCGTGTGCCGTTGAGGCTGGACTGATCAGAGGCACTCCATATGTACCAGCGAGAATGCTGAGAGGTTTTGAGACAGCCGAAGAGAAGGCGCCCACAAACGCAGACGGTTGTGGAGACTGAACATTAGGCGTAAAAGCCTTCTTCGAAAAGTAGTTGTACAGTTTTGAACTTGCGGCAATGGGACTGTACTCAGAGTTGAAATATTCATAGTAAGATAGATATTGCAGCCATCCAGCAACTCGTCCAGATTGGGGACTACAAGGTTGGAGCGTTCATTAAAGTGTTTGAGAGCAAAGAAACCAGGAGCATCGATGTACACGCTGTAGCTACTTTCGGGGTTCACTGGAAGCAACTGAGCAATGTGCATGAGTCGGATCCATTCCCCTGGACTATCGGGTAGAACAAGCTCGACAATTTGGTGTTCAGGACTCGATCTAAGAAGACGAGCACCATCAACGTCAGCTGCCGATTGACGCAATTGCTTACAATACAGCACCGGTTCTTCTTCCTTAAAAGGAAAAGAAAGAGACGAGCTGATCAGTTCCCCAGGCTCGCTCAACATTAATACATACTGGAGGGCGATGCTGTTCGCTGTTGTGGAGACAGCGAGCTCACACTTCCGCCTGGAGGATACTACTGCCGAAAAGTGTTAAGCAACGTGGTGTGTACGTGAGCGTGACGCGCATTCAATAACCACGTATGTGGCATCTACGTACGTACCCACAAACAACGAGTGGAGCTACTATTGTGCACCAGCATTGTTCGAGACAAGCTAGACACCCAACCCTTGGTCGCGGCAAACACAAACAGAGGATGTCGATCTCAACATCAGAGTCTACGTCAAACACAAAGGCAGCTCCCAAGCACCCCGTGCTACTTCACGCAATAGCGATTGACAGAAAGAAACAAGATCTCCTCTGGCGCAAAGAAATCAAAGGACCATCGTCAAAAAGTTGGCCAACAACGCGGAGTTGAGAAGATGTCACCAGTGATGTATGGAATAGCATGTTCTCTACGTACTGGTGCAGTGTGTGCTAGATCATCGCTGCTTTCCTACCAGACTAGCTAGTAGTACATGCAACTATGCTTCCTCTCCACCTCCCAGGCAGTCTAAAAGATTGCCGCGGAGGTTCAGGGAGAGTCAAAAGATCCCAGCGGAGGTGCAGAAAGATCCAACGCAATGGGATCCAAACCCGACTCAGACCACTCGCAGATTACTTTATTGCTACTCCTCTAGGTCGACGGCCAGAAGACGCTTGTAGCACCATCACACAGATACTGGACTACACATGGGGAACACGACGGAAGATCCAAAATGTTGCAGTGGAGATGCAGTAAGATGCGAAAGATCCGCAAAGATCTACCAGGCCCGTCAAAGAAGGAATCAGCTGACCAGGTGGGCATCGTACGTCAAGCGCTAGTATAGGTCAGCAGAAGGATGCACTTACAGGTAGAACAACTGGGGCGAAAGTCAAAAGACCAAAGCGGGCGTGGGTGGAAGATACCAAACATCCAACACCACAGACCGGCTCAAAACCTACAAGCCGAATACCCTGCAATGACTGTTATTGGGTCACCCGAAGAATGACTACAATCGAGGCACCGATCCAAGACTAAAGGCAGAACCACCACCGAGAGATACGAATCATCGAAAACGATGTTTGCGATGGTGGGGGCGGATGCGAAAGAACTCCTCAATAAGCGCTAACTAAAACTAGCTATGGCGATGGATGATACCCCGACAACCACGACCAAGTGGCAGATGTACCTAAATCGCAGTTAAGCAGCACGCCAAAAGATACAAAGAATAGAAGCTGAGGTTTGAGGAGAGCACAATGGTGTCCCATAGAGAGTATCGCCATCATACGGAGAAGCTGGGTGGTGTCTTCAACCTCCGACAACAAGATACCAACGCCTATGATGGTTGCCAACTTTAAAGTAGCTCCGAGACAGGTCACTTACCGAGCTATCTGACGTATGAAACCGACGTTGATCATATTCATAGATGCGTTACCGAGAACACGCATGCTTCCTTCGGACACGGCACGCACATATTCTACGATCCGATTACTCTTCTGATTCTCTAAGGATAACTCTACATGTAGATCTAGTCCGGCTCGTCCTTGTTAGGCGTTCCCGTTTCTGTGACCTCGCACTCCTGATCCAACAGAGTTTTAGTCGTAGTCTTGCACGATAAGTGTGTACTACCGTAATTAGGCATATACGGAGTACTATTTTTCTAGATCCATAGAACTCACCTGGTGTTCTGAAAAGACACGCTTTGGACGAGAGAACGGGCAAAAATAACTATTGGGCAATTGAGGAGTTTCCGTCCGATGGTTTCTCAAATCGTGATCATCAAATACCATAGGACTTGCCCTGTCACTATTAGATGAAGGTCATCTTGGGTCTCGCTCGCCACAAAATCAACAGGAAAATGAACAACAACCATGGCCGTCCACCATCAGCTCGGCACCAGGGCAGCTCCAATCTTCGACAAGCAATGAGCAGGGAAGCGTTACAGCAAGCCCAGTTTCACGCAGCACAGGAGCTGCTGGCTCGTCGCCAGGGAGTGGCGAGCGCAGCACAGTATCATGAAGCCGCCTACCCAAGCGCCGCCCTTCCGAATCGAGGAGTATACTCAATGATGCGGTATATTCACTCATCAAATGACATGGAACTTCCATCGTCAGATATACCATACTATCTCGACATCGAAAATCAGTTGCCTCCATCGGCACTTCTGAATCATTCTCGATCCCGATCCTCCAAAGGGAGCATCCCACCACATGCAACACTACACCAAGCAGCAATGCATCATCCACTACAACACAATGCTTCGATGGTACCTTCAGTGCTGACACCACAATCATCGTCACTATCGATGAACGCTGTCGTGCAGCAGTCCGCGTCAGTCGCGTGGTGGAAGAAGAAGGAAGAAGAGCGACGGCAGACATACGTGTATCGAGACTTTGCCAAGGACCAGAAGGCCAACAAGGCATCTCCACATCAACGATCCAACTACGATCAGACCTTTCCTGGCATTCTTTATCGCGTGTTATCCAATCCAGACTTTGAGGACTTTATATCATGGCTTCCTCATGGGAGAGCCTTCAAAATCCACAAGCCAGAGGCAGTGGAGGAAAGTGTGCTGCCCCTTTTCTTTCGAGGTACCAAATTTAGTTCGTTCATGAGACAGGTAAGCGGTGGATATATCGTGAAACAAGCTGTCGAGTTGCAACCGCTAACATTGCTGTATTGCCAACTCCTACGCTACAGGTGAATGGATGGGGCTTTAGAAGAATGCCAACAGGACCCGATCGAAATGCGTACTACCACGAAGTAAGATGCTAGTTCACACCTGCATCGGGTACCTAACTTCTTTAACTCACTTACTCATTCTCCTATTGTTGATATAACAGATGTTTCTGAGAGGCTTGCCACACCTGTGCAGCAAGATCCGAAGACCGACAACGCACAAGGTAAAGTCATCTTCAGATCCGATGACTCATCCGAACTTTTACGATACAAAGACATTGGTAGCTCTCCCCGATGATGATATGGATAGTATTGAATATGGATCCAATTCTGGAACAGCCCTGGTTGGCAGCATTCAAGACAACCAAGTGCAGCAGGCAACATTGTTTCCAGAAGAAGGAATGTTTACATTGGCTAACCTCTACAACAGCACTGGAGGTTCAGATCAGGATTCAACTCGTCTGGGAGGCAAACTCAACGGGAGTGTTGTGGGTACATGCAGTGAGAGTGGGTCAAACCCAGATGGGAGTGGATCGTCAGAACAAGGTTGTGGCTCCGACAACGGAAGCAGCGGATGTGGAGATCGTTCCAATACTGCTTCTCCCACTATCGGCGGGCGCATTTCAGATGGATCAGATGCGGCTTCGTTTGAGAGGTTTGTGGCCTCCGTGTCGCGAACTAATCCTTCTTCTGGATCAGATAGTGGTGCGGCGGAAACCACAGCCTCTGGCAGTTCATCTTCTGCTCGGAAGAGCTCCGAGACGTCGAGATCCAACGGAAGATATGATACTCATTCCTCCAATGGTAACTCGTCGGATGGGTCCGGGTCTGGGTCTGGATCTGGGTTTGGATCTTTTCTACATCTACTGACAGCAACTGCGTTACATGCAGCCGCACTTAATGAAACCCAGACACCAGGGTTCGTCATGACGGGTGGTAACCTCGGTGGCGACTATTCGCGAGATAGCAACAGCAGTACTGGGTCTGATGCTGGAACTGAACAAGTCAGCAGTGATATGTCACGCCGGTTCTCCGGCGGATCTCCACGCACAAGGGCTCGTAGCCAACAGACTATGGAGGAACGACTTGATGTTGCTCGAAAAGGCAACAACAGCCCTGAAAGCAGTGGGTACGGAGACTGTTCCAATTCTGGCTCTCGCTCAAACGGGCGCAGTTCAGATGGAGCAGATACCTCATCCCTCGACATATTTGATCCCTCTTTGTCGCAAACAAGTCGCTCCTCAGGATCCGACAGTGGCGGTGACGCAGGAACCACAACCTCCGACGGGTCGTCTTCGGCTCGGAAGAACTCTGAGCTGTCACAGCCCAACGGAAAATCTGATACTCAATGTTCCAATGGTAACTCATCCGATGGGTCAGCGTCTTTTCTTCATCTACTGATAGAAACTGCATCACGCGCAGCTACTCTTGCTGAAGCCCCACCACCACCAGCATTCGTCGATACGACAGATGGTAACATCGGTGGCGACTATTCGCGAGACAGCAGCGAGTCCGATACTGGAACTAAAGTTTCGCGCTCATCTTCCCGTGGACCTCCACGCAAGAGGGCTTACTACTACTATCGGCAAACATCAACGCAATTTGCTCGTAAGAAGAACAGCAGTATTGCGAGATATTCTCAACAGGACGAGAGTTCGGATGATTCAAGCACCGACGATCATGGGCGCCAGCACTAAAAGAAACCTATAATATCTGCGGCAAGGGCTTGCTCCGACTGGTTCATCTATTTCAGTGGGCAAAACAATGCCCAGCTTCTCGTAACCATTAAAGATAATGAAACTACATATATACCCTAACACGAGCAACCTAATAGGAGACACCGTTCCATTCAAGCAGACCGAAGCTGTTAGTCGCCTCAGGGTGACAAAGATAGTGTACCCAATTTCCCGTTGTGAGACCCAACTAACTTGACCCTCAGACGATTCGACAACTCTCGCCCCCTTCCATTGGGCATTTTGTGATACAGAGCTTTGCCTTCAAAAAATTCCCGCATACACTATGACTTTCACGTAGCTGGTGAAATTAGAAACTATCTCGTAAACTCCGGCAGCAGTCAAGGCTCCTTTCAAAGTTGTTTTCTTGAACTCGCCATCGCCGGGGAAGCCGGCTGCACGAACAAACAAATGTTGCCTGAGACAGTCCCAGCAAAGAGGCTGATGCTCGTTTTCTACGTATAACGCTAGATCTGCGGATACGGCTTCAGATCCACTTGCTGTCCAGCATACGGATGTCCAATTAAGCTAAAGTATTTGACTTTTGTGTTTGTGCATTTCTCTCTAGAAGGTGCAATCGATTCTTCTTTTACTGTACTAGGAGATGATTGAGGTCTGTATCCTTAATAGTTCGCATCATTCATATTACAGGTAGCGGCAAGACCAGAGTTGAATTCATCGTTTATTTTTTTGCTTGTGCACCAACAGACAAATGATAACTACTGTACGGTACAAACAGTAGCTAGTTTGCCGTCCATGAAGAATCGGATCTAAAGAACTCCAGAGAGTTCGTACTGTTGTGAGGCTTGTGACCTTTTGTTTCCTTGTGTTTTCTTTTACATGTATCACAACATTCTCCACCCATACACAGTAAGTAATGAATAACGCCTGTCTCGTCGACGACAACCAAAGTGCTTTTGCTGTACATCGGGGACATTGTTGGACGATCCTACCAGAAAGAGTAGTAGCGTAGTCGCTCTCTAGCCAAGAAGATGCCATGTTTTTGCAGTTGCTGGGACAGCGAGGAGACTCTCAAAAATGGCGCTTTCGAGGAGGCCTATTATCCAGGACGAAAAACAAGAAGCATCACTGAACACAGTAGAGGTTACATTCCTTGGGTATGGAGCCGCAAAATTCAGCAGACGTACCATCTGGGCAAACTACTGGGACAAGGCGCTTATGCTCTTGTCCACGAAGCCACCGAAATGCAGCCCCCTCATCAATCATACGCCGTCAAGATTATTCAAAGACACCGAATGGGTAAAGTGGACTTGAGGCATTTCAATGATGAAGTTCACATTCTGTTGGACCTGCAGCACGAAAATATCGTTCAACTTCATGAGCTCTACAAGACACCAGATTACTTTTATATTGTCATGGAAAAGCTTGACGGAGGAGAGCTGTTTGAACGTCTCTGCCAAAAGACATTTTATAGTGAAATGGATGCCCGCAATGTATGTCGAACCGTCTTTGACGCAGTGTCGTATTGTCACAGTCAACGAGTCGCTCATCGTGATTTGAAACCAGAAAACTTGCTGCTATGCTCTTCTCGTGATAATGATGATTGCTCGCGGATCAAAATAGCCGACTTTGGCTTTGCCAAGAAGGTGCCTCGGCCAAATTCTCTCACTACACGCTGCGGTTCCCCTGCATACTTGGCGCCTGAAATTATCAATTACAAACCGTACGATGAACGAGTCGATAATTGGAGTTTGGGTGTCATTGTGTACACCATCTTGGGTGGATACAGTCCCTTTCAGGAAGAAACCAATCATTTGACCTTTCAACGAATCCGACAGGCCGATTATCAATTCAACCCAAAATTCTGGGACGGTATATCGCCCGACGCCAAGAAATTGATTCGAGGGTTATTGACGCGAGATCCTGACCAACGACTCACGGTGGATGCAGCTCTACAACATCCTTGGATGATTGGACGTGGCGGAGACGACGACTTGAAGAAGAAGAATATCTCTGTCAATTTGAAAGAGCTCAGAAAGTTCAATGCCGAAAGCAAGAAGCGTGGTCCTGTCAAGTCTGTCAGCATGTATTGGATACTAACGAGACGGTAGTCGATTGATTCACTGAATCAGTATTGTTTCTTATTGTATCAGCTTGAGGAATTCCTCAAGGTGTCAGGTATTAGCTAATAATTGCACATTGTCTTGGTGATGCAAGGTGCCTTTGAACACTAAATCGCGTCGTAATCAAAATCAGCCGGACTCTGCAAACTGCACCCATCATTGGTCAGGTTACACACTGCACACTTGAAACGACTATTCCAACGACATACACCGTATAGTGTTTATTACAGCAACCTAATTTCTTGACCCCCCGGTTGTTACGATGGACATTTCCATTGTTCGGAACGGAGAGTGGCGAGGCAAGTGTTGATTTAGGTGTCGCGACAGCGCAGTGACAAGGACACGATTTGTGGGCAGAGATGGGGTAAATTCTTTTTTCGATGCTTTTCTCGCAATATACGAGGTCTCGGGCGTGAGCGGCAGCGACAAATCGAGAACGCGAGTGAGACCACGAGAACGTACGAGAACGTACTGATATTATCTCCGGGGGTTATGTTGGAAACTGAGTCACCAGG
>JAVCKV010372831.1:0-13179 GCA_032274145.1 Herpochondria borealis
GGTCGCAAGACCGGTTCCGGGATAACCGTAAGATACCGGGATTCCCATCCCTGTATGGGAATCCCACAAAACATAATCTATAGCACACAATTTCATAACAATCAATTTTTGTAATTCCTACATTAGCGTGAGGTAACGCAGTTGACAACCAGGCAGGCTTGACTACATGAACGTCATGCTTTCTACGCTCCATTGTGGCTTGCCACGGGCGGTCAAAGTTAACAAAATGAGGAGGGCTCATCAGGCCAACAACACCATCACTCATTACGTTCCTTCGTGGACCCCTCCCAGCAACTTTGAATTCAGTACTTCTGAAACAATGATATTGATATTCTAGATATTCTAGGCACAGAACAGCTAATGGTTTGTGTCTCGCAAAATAAACTGGTTCTATTCCTATCTTTTCTCAAATTTATAAAGGCTCCAGTCGCCTTTTGCATGTGTACATGATGTATAAACTAAAACATAAATCGTGGAAAGCACAACAACCTCTGTTCCAAAAACATCTTCTTCGGGAAAATTGAAGACTTGGCAAAATTGATGGTTGAGCACGTCACAAAAAGACGATTTCATGGGACTCGGTGGGCGGAAAGCTGTTTAAGCTTCGGCCTCGAGTTCCTCCGCTTCCACTTCGTAGGCTGCGGCACGACTACCGGTCTTCGTAGGCTCAGCTTCGACGTCAATGTCATCCTTGGGGGTGCTGATCAAGAAGTTCTGCTTGCTTGGGTCGTCTTGACCCCAGATGATACCAGCGTGACCAGGAAGGATGATGAATGCGGACAGGACAGAAGAGGCAATGATGGTGGAGCCCATGACGACAAAGGCCTGCTTGTAATCCAACTCACGGAATCCGAACCCGAAGCAGACAGCTCCGGTGTTTCCACCGGCACCGATGATTCCAGCAATAGATCCGGTGTTGGGAGGATCAACGTAAGGGACAATACCGTAAGAAGTTCCCTCTGCAGACTGGACAAAGATAGAGAAGAAGACCAAAACAACGATGGACGCGGCAAGACTGGAGGTGTTGGCGAAGATGAGAACCATACCACCCTCAACGAGGAGGCAGATCGTCTGAGCCCAAATACGACCCTTCATTCCCATACGTGCGTTGAGCTTGTCAGAGATGAAGCCTCCAAGGCCACGAGCGAACAGGTTCATCCATCCAAAGATGGAAGCGATGGCGGCGGCAGACTCCGTAGTCTGGTTGAATTCCTCCTTGAAGTAGAGAGCAGCAGCGTTGTTCATGGTGAGCTCGACACCGAAGCAGCAAGCGTACTGGATGAAGAGCAACCAGGTGTTGGCGTTGAGAGAAGCGCTGCGGAAGGAGCTGGTTGCTGAAACCTCGGCCATAAGGCCCTTGCGCTTCATGTCCCCATAGTTACCCATTGGAGCATCATCACTGGAGCAGAAGATCATAACACCAGAGGAGAAAGCAACGATGGCTGGCACAATGCAGACAGTGCGCCAAGCGAGCTCGGCAGCTCTGTCGGGCTCCTCACTGCTGAAGATGAGCTTGAAAAGAGGGAAAAGCACAGATCCCATGACAAGCTGGGTGACACCTCCTCCAAGGTTTCCCCATCCAGCAGTCAAGGCATTGGCGGTTCCAACGACCTCCTTGGCGAACATTCTTGAGGACCAGTATTGGCAAGTTACAAAAGTACTTCCGGCAAGTCCAATGAAAAAACGGAGAACTGCCAAGGTCTCGGCGGTTTGCACGGTACCAGTCAAGGCAGTTGGGATGGAAGCACCACAGAGGACGGCCGCAAAAGGAATTCTGGGACCATACTTGTCACAGATAGGTCCGAGAAGGAAACGCATGAAGATTGTTCCAGCGACACCGACAATATTGGAAGTCCAAACTTGCTGCTTGGAAAGATTGAGTGTTTTCTTGACTTCAGAGAGGAGAGGAGCGATGGAGAACCAAATGAAGAAAGCAATAAAGAAACCCCACCAGGAATAGTGGAACGCTCTCATGTGAGGACGCTTAAAGCTGCAGAGCTTGATCTCGGTGGCTCTGTCATCCTGATTGGGATCGACGGCAACAAAGTACTCTTTGTATGGCTTGTCTTCTTCCTGATAAGGCGTCGCTGGGTGAGATGCGGTATGTAGAAAGCAACCATGTTAGGGGCAACGTATGTTCACTTACGGCGGACATGGTAGACGAGTTGAGCTAACGTAAAGGTCGGACGTTTAATGAGCAAGTTCCAATGAATTGTGAGACCAACTTGGAGAGATTTTGCTTTGGAACTTCTCGTATGTAGCAAAGTACGACATGGTAATTCCCTACGCAAGTTATACATGAGAGAAGAGAAGAAAACACTTCCTCAACAGATTCTCATTTTTCTGAGGAAGAAATACGACCATCTTCCCTTCTGAGCAGCGAACCTGTGTCAAAACCCGGCGCACGAATGTCGTATACGACATTTTGCAGCATCAAATAGGCTGAAACTGCTTACATTCGTACGGAAATTGAGTTCTCACTGTAATGTAATGCACGTACCACGTTTTTCGCTAGATATGATATGCCCCCATTCAACTCGCACAATCATTTCTTTTGGATACATACTCGTACACCGTGCAATCGATGCAGAGCAGTTATCTTTGCCTTACTTCCGGCACTTCTGCATACAGAACTACTGCTGATTGATGAGAGGAAGTTCCCGATTTCTTTTTCGGCGCGGTGCACGGTGCACCCAGTAACTTCGGATGCCACAACTTCAACCCACATTTTCTGCCCAGATACCGTCAGCTCAAATGAAGCAACGCATGGCATCGACAACATCAAGGCCTCTAGTGCTGGAGGCTGGGCGTACACCTCGCAATTAAAAAGGCAAGACGGCTGATGTCCCGTTTCAATGCTACCAGTATATCGGTGATGGAAGCCTTCATTGGTTCCTGACTTAAGTAAATCCATCGTCGGTGTCAGGTCGCCACACTACCTCTAAAGAAGCTCAACGTGCTCCCCCGATCCACGTGGGCCATCAGCACTCAAGAAAAAAGAATCGGCGCTGATGCGAATCATATCATGCTGGAACAATACTGCACTGAATGCAGCAGCGAGGAAGAAGATATGTATCTTTCTCTTTAATACTCCAGTAGCAGGCTGCCCCACCCTCTTGAGATGTGTACGAGTAAAGAACGCAGGAGATAGTGGAATCACTCTGTTCTATAACATCACAAATTCCACTATAGACTTATGATTATCATACCAGGTAACGCTTCTTCTACACTAGTAGCAGCTAGGTCAGCAGACGAGAAGTTCATTTGCAATCACCGCCACCGTCATTTTACCATTCAGCCAGTAAACTCGGAAAGTGAGACAGCAGAGGCATGGCGGGAGAGGACATGTTCGGTGTCCCGTAGAAATACAGTAAGGCCTGCACTTAGCCCTTAGCCCAGTACTCTGAAGGCAAGCAATAGACGGCAACAAGAGCAGTAAAGCTAAGAACGATTGAGTCTTTCTCTGGATAAGAATTGGCGCACTCGCCAGTTGCCGAAGCTGTGTGCAGGCAGGATATGTGTTTCAGAAGAGCACCAAAACGAGGTTTTAGAACGCCTTATAGCTAACAAGCTTTTTGACGTTTGACGGAGCCAGTCCAGCATTTCCTTGCACCCACCAAACGTAACAGCCGCACCACCAGCAACAGAAACAGCAAGATACAACTCTGTCTACTTTCCAGCAGCAAACTCCCGCTCCGACTCTGGCGAGCGGCAGTCCCCTGAATTCTCCTCGCACTCGAAGCGCAACGGAATGTTCTCCCATTGCAGAAACCCTTTCACAAGATGAATGCCTGGAGGATATCGATCCTGTCCTGCGACATTCACGCCAACTCCCTCGACCGTCTCTTACGTATTGCCGTCAGGACTCGGGTTGCCATCAATCATGCAGCTTTGGAAACCGCCATTGTGCAACACATTTCCCAAGAGCGCCGTGTGGTGAATGGTCGACTCATTACGGGTCTAACGACCAGAGAGGCGGGGCTGGTGGAGTGGTAGGTGCTGCTCTCTTTCGTGTTGTGACGCTTTCCGTGGTCCGCTCGATCCCGCCAACGCTAACGTCGCTAATCTTGATGACGTATAGAGCATTTAGTCTCTCACAAGCAACCATCTAATGATATCCATATGCCCACTAAAATAGAGTTATTTCAAAGTATACAATTTCAAATTGTGATGCAAGCGTTGGTAAGCATATGAATATTGATGTATGTACTCGTACAGTACTGATTTCATCACACAAGGCGACACTATGAGCCTGAAAGCTACTAGCTCTGCCCTACGAGTGCTCTTCTCTCTCTATCTCTCCCTGTCTCCCTTTCTTTCCCCAATTACAGTTGCTTGATGCCCTTTCTGGAGCAATCGCGAAAAGCAGGACATCGCCGCAGGCGTCCGCGAGAGAGCATTACGATGCAAAGCAGCCCAACCAGGAAAGCCAGGGCATAGTGAAGCAACAGCATCTCCAAAGCGCTGAAGGCCAACAAGATACATACAATCAAGAGCATCGCTGCTGTCCTTGGTACTGCCGACAGCTTCGTTAACACATACACTACCACATCTAGTGGCAATGCAACCCAAGTAGAAAGACCACGCTCATCGTAGCCTTCTCTGTTGCAGCTTTGTAGATAATAGCACGCAACACGGTGAGGAAACTCAAACGAATGAGCCAACCATTGGCTGTTCACAAGGAGACCCTGCTCCCCAAGGACGGCTACGTTGTGAGAGGCACTGAACCCCATGTATGACGACACCAACACCCCAAGCTCAGCAGCTGTGCCGCCAGGCGATCCCTTCTGCATAACCAGGAACCTACCAGACGGAGTGAAAGGTGAGTATAGTCCGCCCTTGACGGCGACGGATTTGATGGACTCCACAACAATGCGACTGCTGCTGCTGCTGCCATCAGGCTGGATGGCAACGAGCTCATCACCCACTTCAATAGAATGCGCCGGTACTGCGAGCGGTTTTCTGCTGTAACCCTGTCGGTTTGAAGCCGAGAAGACCAAGTGTTGCGGCGAAACTTGCAGAACGAGACTTTCGTTCATTCTGATCTCCAAAAAGCTACTCGACGCTCCTTGGGGATCGTGGTGACCGAAACTGTAGACTGGTTCAAATGTCCCACCATCACCAACAGCTATGTAGTCCCCAATCTTGAGATCGCGCATCGCCTTTAATCCCACATCCTTGACCCACACGGTCGCACTGCCTGGAAAACAAACAAAGACTTCGCCGGGAGGTTCTTCGGCAAATGACACAGGAGTGCCAGACGCCAACGGGCTTTCCGTCTTGTCCTCCACGGAGATGGGGGCATTAAATATGACAGGTGCTAGGGTAGGGCCAACACTCGAGCTTTCGGTAACACCGTTGAAGGAGAATGGCGTGGGCCCCTCAAAAGGGGTGCCGATTCCGGTTCTCAGAAGCGTGCAGTCCATAAAAATGCTCCATTTGCCTGGAGGGAACAGCCGATCTACCGCGTCATTGAGCTCAAATACGTAATCGCCACCGCCAATACAGCGTTCCACCACAAGTGTATCCGAATTGAATTCGGGAGAATAAAACGACAATGGTGGCCTGGCAGTATCTTCATTGGAGAGCACTATGCTCTCCATCAAATTTCTGTCTCGTTCTCTCAGTCCCGGATTCAAATCTTGCGACAAGATTGATTTCAACTCCCAGTTGATCTCTTCAGGCCAATCATCGAAAACAATCTCCAATCGAAAGCGGCCCTCTCCATCACTACATGATTTCTCCTCCCCGAAGAAGTAGTATTCCTCCAGATCTTTCACCTGTGACCGGCTTGGAATCTCTTTTCCGTTGACCACGAGACGAAAAGACGTGCTGGGTTCTGGGGCTGGATCAAAGACCACAAAGCGGTACAAGTTATCTTTGGTGAAGCAACCGCTTCGAGTCACTCCTGGTTGACCAATTTCGCTCTCAGCTAGATTCAAAATGTATTCCTCATCACCACCGTTTCCAACGTCAGTTATGGCAATGTTGAAATCGTCGACAGCTCCATTGTAGAAGGCGGTAATTTCATACTCACCCTCTCCTTCTTCGCAACGAAACAACCCCTGACCCCCATTCGGATTGCAGGGAATTACAAAACCCTGAGCCTGAGCAACATGGAGGCCGACAAGAGCTGTAATAGCGCCAGTGACAAGACGTGGCGACACTCTCATGGTTAGTTGTTGACTGATTGATCTGATCATAGCAAACAGATCCTTTTTCGGGGTACAGTATTAGCGGGACTGTTACGATCTTTCTACTTATAGCTACAGGACATGACACCCCTATCCTTACTTGGTCGTGCTTCCAAACAAACCACGCCAAAACGTGACCAACTTCAATGTGATCGGCGTCGGCTACATGTGCAAGGTATAGTACCAACTCATGCGAGCGTGCGACCTGACTCGTTAAAACGGATCAAATAATGTGCAAAACCCATCGTGGTGGTCCATTCGATCCTTCTCGCTATAAACCTTGGGCAGCAACGGTATCAGTGCTGTTGTTGTTCGTGGCTTTCCTTCACGATACTCAAGGACCATCAAAAGGAGCTATACGTCGCACAGCCAAAACTAGCTAACGTGGGTTGACGTTGTAATCCCAAATCGCAGACTATCAGATTAGATAGCTCTCGACAAATTGCTGTTTGGCCTACATGTACTGTACCACATGCACCGGCCACGAGTACAGTTCATGATCAATGGAAGGTTCCAATTTAACCGATAGACGTTATATTTCAAGTAGCTATCCATATAATTTACAGATTCAACGGAAACAGTTCATTCGAATTTCACCCGTTGCGCATCCAATTATCAGGGCACTGGCATCACCAGTCTTGTCTTGGCGACTGAGAAAAAAGGCGCCCTTCTAACACGATATGCATACCATCCATTGATTATTACAACTCTCATCACAGTCGTTTGATCACAAGCAAGCTTTCCCAATCAGAGTCCTAATGTGAGTATCATGTAGCCTGTGCACGATAGATGACAGCGTTCAGCAGGAGAAGGCTGCATCTCAGAGTGAGGTCTGCATGAAAGATTGCATCCCTTTGTTCCATCATGCATGTATCATAACATTCGACTAACACGAGGGTTTATTGCCACAGTTATCACAATACAATTGCAGCATGGGTTTCTTTGGAAAAAAGAAGGCTAAGAAGGAGACCAAGAAAGAAGCGGCAGCGACACCGACACCGATCAAGAAGAAGACTCCTACCAAACAGGCAACAACAACTCCGCCCAATGACAACGACACACCAAAAGCGCCAGTAGTCGTTCCGGACGAACCCACGCTGGACCATGTTCCTGCGTATTGTGACGAAATCAAAGCTTGCAAAGAACCTGCTCGAGCCCTGCGGATGCTCTTTACACTGTCCGAACACAAGTCACAGAATCGACTCGCCATGGTGCAACAAGGAAAACTGGTGCCAACCCTGTTGGATTTCTTGTGCGAGTGTGAAAAGGGTAGCAGTGAGCAGTACTTGGCCTTGCTGGTGTTGAACAATATATCGATTCCCACTGAGAACAAGCGAGTGAGTGATTATCTGTCTATTTGTTGCGTGTCGTGTGTTGTGGAAGTGATTGAGATGTGTGCCATACTGTAGAAGCAAGCTCACTCACAAGAACCTTCTACTTTTCGTGCTCTCAATTTGTAGATGATTGCCCTGCAAGATGGCGGCTCCAAGATATTTGCTCGTTTGTTGTGCGAAGATCCCTCATCTCACTTGATGGCCATCATTCTAGTGAATCTAACCTTTTGTGAGTATGAGTTAAGACGTGAATTGGCCAATCCAAAACTGGAACTTGTGAATTCCTTGTCGTATGCCCTCAAGTTGTCAGCAATGACGCAAGTGGCGTTTGAGAATCATACCACACTGGACGAGGAGCAATCTGTATCCAAAGAGCTCTCTGATCTCATTCAGGAGGAACTCCAACTGGAACCTGCAACATCAGATGTCGTTGCAGAGGCGCCACTCAATCCATCGGATCAAGTGTACCCTGAAACGGCGCGATGGTGTTTGGCTGCGCTCAAGAACCTGACTCGACCATCCAAGAATGGACAGGCGGCGGTCTCCTTGGTCAAGTCTGGTATTGTTCCGTTGATTATGAAGATGATTACTATTGGTTCAGAGGACGACGAAGAAGACTACCTCAATTCACCAGCTCTGTGGGATTCAAATTCCATGCAAGATGCAGCACTCTTTTGCATTATGAATTTGGCTGCCACACCAGAAACGCGTGAACAAATCATGGGATTGGATGGTGTCCGCCTCTTGACTCTTATTTGCGAACATGACTTGTCGGGTGAGGACCAAATGCATTTTCAGAGAGTCAAGGCTGTGAGTGCTTGTGTCTGTACAATACCAACGCGACGCCGTAGATGCTGTACCTAACGCCCGTTTCCCAAACAACAGAGAATGGCTCTAGCTTATTTGATTGGCTCATCAGGTCACTTTGGTCAACCACGAGGAAAGAATACTTCAGCAACATACACCAGTCCTGCCGATTCTGTCATTGTTGTCTCGGAGTCTGAGGCTGGTCTCATGGTGGAACTCTTGGCTAATACATTGGAAAACCGTGCCAAGGTTGGTCCGGGTGGCTACTCTGCAGCTACCTTTAACGTCAAGTGGATTCTGTTTGCGATTCGATGTCTCTTGACTCACCAAACCAATCAAGAAACGTTTTCAAGTTGTTGTGGAGCCCGCTTAAATGCTCTCCTGGTGAAGGCTCTGGCTGAGCATTCAATCAAACATTCCGTTGCTGTTGACTCCGAAGCCGCAGAATATGCCGCTTTTGCTCTCTACCTGCAATCCAATTATGGTTTCAAGGACCAATTTCTCCCAGCCATTTACGGGAATCAAGACAAGCTCAACTCCACTGGCAGTTTGGCGGCCAAGATTCTGACCAGCTACATTCACATGGAAAGCATTACCCCGGCAGGTCGTCACGCAGCCGATCAATTGCTACTGAGACTGCGCTACCTGTTGTTTCAGGGATCGGTGTCTGAGCTGGCGACGCAAAGCATGGCTGAATCGGTGTTTGCGTTTGATGCCATTGAGTTGGCCGAATCGATTTATGTGGAGAAGCGATCACATGGATCGAGACCTCAGGATGACATTTTTGGAAGACCCATTTTGCGAAGTCTTACCAAGGGTGGCAAAAGCCAATCTCTGCGTGGGTTTCCAAGTGGTGAGTGTAGTTTGTGCTTGCAATCCATAGGGTTGAGGGCGCTACGTGGATGTACGCTAATGTTTGCTCTGCATGCCTTCTCTCTAACTTCCTTCTTTTGCTCTATGTTGCAGCCCTTATTGCAGTGCAAGAGCTTTCGTTTGGTTCGACTCGAGTCCGCCATTCGGATGCCATCGACGATATCATGGTGGCCAACAACATTGCCAATGCGGCCAATGGCGATGGGACTGAATCGTACAACTATTCCTGGACGTGGCAAGATGAAGCAGGGTCCGTGCGAGCAGCCATGTCGTCTTCGTCCCAACAACAGCCCAACGCGAAGCCCTCCCTGTTGGGATACCTTTCATGTGGCACCATGTGTGCGACTGATACAACAAAGTTCTAAGAGACCGTTTAGATAGATTATAGCGTGCATTGTCAAACAACCCTCCAAGCCGATCATGGCTAGTACGAATGGACGGTCACAGGAAACATCGTTCTGGGTTGCTACTATGCTGGACACGTGCGCAGCGCTACAGCGGTTGAACTGGCTAGCACGAGTTCGTCGTCCAAAATAGATGCACCCAGCCAAAGAAAGTCAATGGGGGTATCGCATCCGTCAAGGCGGCACTCGTTGCGTTTGCATTCGACCAGTCTGTGTAGCTTTGTTTGTGTAGGCTGAGTATGCCAGCTAGCCATAGCGATAGCGCATAATTTGAAGGCTCTTCTTTGTGCGACTGGAATGATATTTTTATATCATCCAAATCGCACTCCTGGGATGTAACGGGCCGAGAAGGACCGGGTATACATGATTTGCTCGGCTCGTTCCGTAAGTGGGCTTCTGTTTGTGATGATAACAAGACAGTGTTCATATGTACCGATGGCGAACACGAGGATGCGCCAAAGATCGATTGCCCCTTTTCTCTCGCAAAACAACTTCTTGAAAATGAGTGCAAAGACCATGGAGGAATTGCTCGCCCCTCTGGTAGCTACAATGCCATACCTTACGAACAAGACGGTGTACCTAATTTGCACCTTGTTCCCAACTCCAGCAACCCATTGGACAGTGGCCCCATCGAAGCTATCCACAGGCCATACAACCCTGTTGTTCTCCACGTATACTCCACCCCAGATGTCGTTGTCGGAAGTATGCAAGAAGACAAGGTTGGAAGCCAAGCCAAGATCCAGATCGGCGGCGTGCAGCCTAAGCCAGTCGTTCTCACTCGGCCATCTTTCCGCCCTCCTCAACCTGCCCACTGGCCCGTTGGTTCCGGAAGCTACTCGCTCAGGGGAGGAGGATCTAGATTCGTTGCAAACTGATAATTAGTCATTGAATCATCAGTCCCAAAGTAGCTACGTGTAGCCGAGGACGTCGCTGTATTATGGCGGATATCCACACCAAAAACCCATCAACCCTGTGAAAGTACTGCTCGGAATTGGTTGATCATTATGTCACCTATAAATTGCCCGACAACCATCTAACTGCGTCCGCGCCCCCGATTCCTCTAGAGCGTCGTGTATACTGCTGAAGCTGGTCTCATGATGAACTTTTGGCTAATACACTGAAAGACTGTGTCAAGGTTGGGCCTTGTTTGCGATTCAATGTCGTCTCTTGACTCACCAAACTAATCAAAAAACCTATTCGAGTTGTTGTTGAGCACGCTCAGATACTCTCTTGATGAAGGTTCTGGTCGAGCATTCAATCATTGAGCGAGCTACTGCTACTGTCACCCTATCCACCCAACGCTGATGGTGTCGGGACGATCGCGGGCACGAAAGGCCTGGCAAGGTTGCAGCATGCCGAATACGCAGCGTTTGCACCATGCACGACTGGCTTGCATCAATTCCTCAGATGCACTCAGCAGCCAGTAATCTGCCAAATCTGGAATCCATCAAAGCCGCCATGGGCCATGATAGGTCCGCCATGGGCCATGATAGGTCATGGAGTAAGCTAAACACGGTCATGGAGTAAGCTAAACACGATCTATTATCGATTCCACAATAGACCAGCTGCTCCCATTGGTCGGGCGACACGTTATCAAGCTAGCAGAATTCTTCTTTGGTGATGCTATGGTTTGATTCGTCGCAGCATCAGGACAAGCAAGCAGACGCGTGCGCCTCAATTTCGAGTTTGATGTGTGACATATCCCTAACCTTTAACGAGCAACTGAGTGCCGGATGACCTTTTACTTCCTGCAAAAATATACTAAAATTATGCCCCACCATGACTGGAGTCGACTCCTTCGATTCTATGCTCATCAACAAGGATCTTCTCCGATCGAATTTTCGTGCAGCAAGTAAAATTGATACAGTAAAAGGTCGTTGTGTCTCTTCACATCTTTAGACGCCATGGCCGCAATGGGGGAAGAACAACAACCCCCAACCGGTGATCCCTATGTTTGGGAATCAACTGGTAAAGAAATGGCCCCTGAAGTGAAGAAGCTTTGGAATGAAGTTGCGCAAGGAATCGACAAGTCACAAACAGGTACGAGTAGGGTTACCAGAGTCATTCTTTCTTGCTGGCACTGCTGTGGATTGTACGCGAAGATTGTACCAGAATCTACGAGACATTTATTTTCGCAGTGTTGGAGACTGGAAAATGACGGTCTCTGGGCATGGGATGATGGATGAGGAGAATGGGCGTATCCTGTCGGAGTTTGTGGAGGTTGTCGTTGTAGTACGGCACTGAATAGCACCCCCAACAAGTTGGATACTCACACGCTTTTCTTTCTTTTCAGTTGTTTGGAAAAACGCAGTCGAATCTCTAGATGCAGCCAATAAATATCTTTCCTCGACTCCTGATGCTCGCACGTTTGTAGAGAGTTACATGAAGCACATTATTGGTATTTTGGTGGAGCAGCAGCCTTCCAAGATTGGTCAACATGAACGAAGCTGTGTGGAAGAGTCTTTAGAGTTATCTGTCATGATTATTGCAAAGGATCTCATAATTCAGCAGAAACGAAAGGGAGAGTCCCAATTGTTGGAGGTACTGGCTCTTGTTTTTAATCGAAAGAAATCATACTACAAGGGATCGAAGGGGTGGAATGTCAATCATCTCAGTGGATTACCAGAAGTTCGTCTTCGTATGATCGAAACCTTTCGTCAAGAAAGTGGCTTTTCGTCGCTGGCCGAGTATTTGTCTGCACGGATTCAGACCCCCATTTTCCCTTCCCTCGATTTGCTTCATCAAATCCTCAATGCCATTGCAGATGCTGTTCCGAGTCGGGCTACCCCCAACGATGCTGGAATCAAGGAGATGGAGGATGATGCTATTCTAGTTGGGCAAGCTGCGATGAATTACATTGCCAGCATCTCGGATGACTCGATGCGAAAGTTACAGACAGACATGCTCAACACGGTACGATATGACTTGCAGCGAATCTTTGACCGACTCGTCTCGGTGCGAAGAGAGCATACCTATCACTTTTATGCTTTTTGGAGAGATTTGGTTCTGTTGCTTATCTCGTCAGAGTCACTTCCGCTCCGCCTGTTTGGTTGGGAACAACTCAAGGAACTAATCGATGCGTCCCAAGAGCATCGCCCACCGCCGCGAGCGTTCATGGTTGCTGAGGCCGGTTGTACCTTTGTGAATGGATTGTATACCTTTGCTGGTGTCACGACCGCCGATGGGTACTCGCAGCGAGGTGTTGAAATTAGTTACGAACGGCGCATCCCTCCGACTGAGAAGGACTCGGCTGGAAAGAATCTCACATTGTTTCGTTGCACTATGCGGTCTCAGCAAAAGTGGTGGTTCTTGTCAGAAGCCGATGAGGAGCAACCTGGAACGGACCGTGACATTGACTATTATCAGCACAAGTCAAAGGAGCACGAGGAAACAGAACCGCCTCCTGATGGCTGGGTCACGTGTCGCAATGCTGGTGTCGAACCTCCCCCAAAATTGGAGGGTATGGGTTTAATGGTTCCAAATGGTGAGGAATACAACACTCTGGAGCACCAACTGGCCAAGTGGGCGATTGAAAACAAGATTGTGGAACTTGTGCTGGGTGCGTCG
>JAVCKV010372942.1:0-13176 GCA_032274145.1 Herpochondria borealis
GAACGAGGCTCCAATGAGAATCTCAACGGCCTGATTAGACAATACATTCCAAAATCGATTAACATTCTTGATCTAACGGATAGCTATATTCAGGAAGTAGAAACAGCTCTGAATAATAGACCCAGAAAGCGCTACGGCTATCAGACGCCACTAAACAAACATCAACCATTAATCAACGAACAAAAAGTTGCGTTAGCAAGTTGAATCCGCCTTCTATAAAAAATATGTCTCATTGTATTAAATAAACTGCTCTACCATCTAAGCTAATACGACATATATTATAAATCCCTCGACATATTCCAAGGCGGTCGAAAAATTGTAATACTTTGCAGCTCCTTACAAATTTATTTCATCGTAAATATCATTTCTCAAGGCTCATCTCCAACAAACCTTCAATCTTCTTATTTATAACGACTTGCTAAAAACACAAACTGGAAAAATCTTCTTTTTGTAAAAAAGCAATTAATATTTTGAATATTATTCTCGCCTTAGTGACGTTCTATTTCTTATACCAAACTATAAGTTGTGAATAACATGACTTCAATTAGCTAATTTCATATGACTGTAAAGACTGACACCACTTCATCTCAAGCCTATCTCCAGAATATCAAACAACTCGTCTCTCGCATTGTAGTGGGCCAAGATGTTGTTGTTGAACGATTACTTATTTCCCTTCTTACAAGTGGACATATTTTGCTAGAAGGCATGCCGGGCTTAGCTAAAACACTACTCGTAAACACCCTCGCCAAGGCGATTCACTTAGATTTCAGTCGTGTTCAGTTCACCATTGACCTCTTACCATCCGATATTCTGGGATCTGAAATACTGAATCAAGCCAGTGGCGACTTTAGTACACACAAAGGCCCTATTTTTACAAATCTGCTTTTAGCAGATGAGATAAACCGCGCAGCGCCTAAAGTGCAGGGAGCCTTGCTAGAAGCGATGCAAGAGCGTAAAGTCACTATCGGCAATGAGACTCATTCCCTGCCTACTCCGTTTTTAGTGATCGCTACTCAGAACCCGATCGAGCAAAGCGGAACATTTGAACTACCTGAAGCTCAGCTAGATAGATTCTCACTTTGCCACCGCCTAGCCTACCCTACTCCGAAGGATGAAGAGGAAATATTACGCCGCAACTTAAAATTAGGTATCGATAAAAAAGAAGGAGGCGCCGTCGCAAAAACAGAATTTGACATGATAGGAGATGAACAGGCTGGCAGCTCTGAAGATCTTATAAAAGCGATGGAAGCAGTGCAGGAGGTTCACGTGAGCGAAGTATTTATCAAGCACACAGTGGATGTAGTAGAACGCACAAGAAACCACGCAGATTTAGAAGTAGGATGTAGCCCCAGAGCTGGCATTGCCCTTATAAAGGCTTCACGCGCTAGAGCACTCATTCATGGAAGAGACTACGTGATACCTGAAGACCTATTCGCACTCGCTGAGGATATCATGCTCCACAGAATAAGGTTAAACTATGAAGCGCTGGCAGAAGGCAAAACTGGGGCTAGTATCTTAGAATCTATATTAGAACAATCTGTAGAGTAAATGGAGCAATATCTTGAACATGCTGATCCGCTAGATAGCAGGCAATTCATGATCGCTGTCAAGCGTATCGCGGACAGTCTCAGCTACGGAACAGACTCATCTCGCTTTCTCGGACAAGGCCTCGAGTATGTGCAGTCACGCCCTTATCAAGCTGGAGACCCTGTAAAAAGTATTGATTGGCGAGTGACCGCGCGGATGAATAAAGTCTTCGTTAAAGAATATGAGATTCCTAAATGCGTTCCTGTGTGGCTTGTAGTAGATACATCCGCATCAATGTCCATAAGCTCACTTCCACTGAGCAAGTATTCTCTGGCGGTGCAAACTGCGGGAGGGATAGCTCTTGCTTGTATGGATAAAGTAAGCCCCGTTGGAGTGATTGGCGCTGGAGATAAAAATATTTTAGTAAGACCATCACTTTCCCGAGACACTGTAATGCAATGGATGCATGATCTCAGGCATTACCGTATGGATGAGCAGACTCAACTAGGGACTAAACTTAAAGCCCTGGAAGCATCGCTAAATAGCACATCAATGATCATTATCCTTAGTGATTTCCATGATCCCTCTGCCCTAACTTCACTGAAGCTTCTAGGAGCTAATCATGACTGCATAGCTATCCAACTGAGAGATCCAGCAGAAAATGAAACTAAAGGCTCAGGATTTTTCTACGGTTCTGAAGCTGAAACTGGCTCATCATTCTTAGCTCGTGGTAAAGATAGACACACTGACTCAAAAGCATTAGCAGAAATCCTCAAAAAAGCATCAATAGACCATCACCTAATGCAGACTGACAAGCCCGCTCTAAAAGGATTGCGTCACTTCCTAGAATCTCGTGGCACCCTAACAGGCAAGGGATAATATTATGATAAAACTTACCACTATTCTATTTCTGATGTTCTGTCTTTTCGCTTCTGCTGAGAACAAGACGAGTGTCGGGCTAGGGATCACAATAGAAAATGTAGAAATTTCAGGGAGTAAAGTTATCCCAGTCCCTAGAACGGACTACAAAACACCTATCGTTCTCCGCATAAAAAAATCTGAGAAAATAGAGAGTGGCTACCGCTACAGCATCTATGTGGAAGGACTAGATCCAGGAAATTATGATTTAGCGAAATATCTCCAACGTGAAGACAATACACCTATTAAAACTGATGCGATCCCTCTAGAAGTATATAGTTTATTACCAAAACCTTTAACGCAACCGCACAAGCTAATCGCGGTAAAGCCTGAAAAGATAGGCGGCTACACCACACTACTTACTACGCTAGGAATATTATGGATATTAGTGTTACTTATCATCGTATTCTATAGAAAAACGAAAGCTAAGACAGAAATAGAATGCACCTCACCGCCCACGATTACTGAAAAAATTCAAGCTATCTTGAAACAAAAAGAGATCGGCTCAGAACGCCAAGCTCAGCTAGAAAGATTACTGATAGGCCACTGGATAGGACAATTCCCTGAACTCAAAGACAAACAAATGTCAGAAACTCTCACATTTCTCAGAAATCATGAAAAATCTGGCCCAATGATTCAAAATATGGAGCGCTGGCTACACAGTGGAAAAGAAATTTCTAATGAAGAAATAGATCGTACACTCGCTCCCTATTTAGAAGAAAAGGAGGTTTCTGTATGATCAGTTCATTTGCAAACCAATGGGTATTATTGTTGCTCATTATCCCTATCGGACTTGCTGTTTATGGTTGGATACGAGGAGCTCACCGAGTAGCACTTCCATTCGATCACCAGCCTACTAAGAAAAGGTCATGGTGGTTTCCTGTATTAAAAATAGTGAACCTCATCCCTAAGATTCTTTTAGCCATAACCATACTTGTCCTGGCTGGGCCAAGGAAATTCGAACAGCCAAAGAAAGAACGTGAACTAACGAACATCCAATTCTGTATCGATGTATCCGGAAGTATGAGTGTAGCTTTCGGCGAAGGCAATCGCTACGATGCTGCTATGATCGCCATGAATGACTTCATTCAGAAACGAAAAAAAGACGCTTACGGCCTCACCATTTTTGGTCATCGTTTTCTCCACTGGGTTCCGCTCACCTCTGACCCGTCTGCATTTAAGTGTGCTCATCCATTTCTCGACCCTAAAAACTTACCTCCAGGCTTTGGTAGTACGATGATTGGTAAAGCTCTCAAAGGCTGTTCTGAGGTTCTCGTAGAGCGCAACGATGGCGACCGCATCATCATACTCTGTTCTGATGGTCAAAGTGGAGACCTTGGTGGAGATAGAGATGACACTCTCGCCGACAGTTTAATAGAGGATAACATCAAAGTCTATGCCATCCATATTGGCTCTGGAGATGTACCTGCATCAGTAGCTAATATCGCCAAAAAAACTGGTGGTGCTTCATTCCCCGCTAATGATGAAAATGGATTAAACAACGTGTTTAATACCATTGATAAAATGAGTAAAACAAAACTCAAGCGCATGACTCCTAATCCTGTAGATAATTACTTCCCATTCATCGTTACTGGTCTTTCATTGCTAGGAGTTCATCTATTATGCCTCTTCGGCTTACGCTATAATCCATGGTAATTTTCTATCTCATACCTATCTCTGTCCTCATCATCTCAGCATTAGCTGAGTGGTTACACCACGTCCGCATTCAGAAGATAGCGCGGCTAGCATTTGGCCCTACCCAGAAGCCTACATTTTTTGGACTCATCAGCCCATTGATCCGCGTATTGATGCTCACACTCCTCTCATGGGGGTTGACTGTTCTCTTGATAAATGCACCCAAAGTTCACTCTAGCCAGATAACCAATATCGAGCCAGATAAAGTACAACATCTCATACTCATTGTCGATGTTTCGCCGAGTATGGATATTAAGGATTCTGGTTCTGATGGTAAGCTCTCACGCAAGCAGCGCGCCGCTGCCATTGTTAAGTCTATACTTTCACGCCTAAACCAGGACTACCTTCACCTCAGCGTCATCGCTACATACACTACTGCTCTACCTGTAGTGATAGACACTAGAGACCTAGAACTTGTCAATAGTATGCTCGAAGATTCTCCAATGTATTTCGCATTTAAACCAGGCCGCACTCAATTGATAGAAGGCATTAAAGTAGCCGCTAACATGGCTAAAGCTTGGCGAGACGGTTCTACTACAGTTCTTATGGTAAGTGATGGAGACACAATCCCTAGCACAGGCATGCCTAAATTTCCAGCATCTGTAACAGATACTATTATCGCAGGTGTTGGAGACAGCACAAAAGGGCAATTTATCAATGGTGTGAATTCTAGACAAGACTCTTCTGCTCTTAGCCAAATAGCCGCGCGAACAGGTGGAATTTATCATAATGCAAACACCAAACATTTACCCACCGATACACTACGTAGCATCAGCTCTCTCTCCACAATTACAGATAAAAATGAACTCACAATACGTGAATACGCCCTGATCGCTATCACCTTCTCTACTTCAATTCTCGCTACTTTATCGCTTTTACTCTATTTCTTTGGATCCCGCTGGAAAGCTATAACTCGCAAAAATAACACTAGAACCACATAATTATTATGAAAAAAATATATCTTATCATCTGGCTACTTATTCCTTTGGGAATCGCTGGTTATCATTACGGACCAGGAAAGGCGCTACTTAAGAAAGACGAAGCGCAAAGCCACATCGACAAAGCCTACTTAGATTTAGATAAAGAAGACTATTCTACAGCAGTAGCAGAATTTGATAAAGCTCTCTCTCTTCTAACGAGCAAGGAAAAAGACACATCTAGAAGAATCAGACTAGAACGAGCAAAAGCCCGCATGCTCAATAGCCAGCTACCTGAAGCACGTGAAGAACTGCAGTCATTAATGACTGAGTTAGCTAACGATAAATCAATTGATTCTGGTAAGAATAAGTTACTACAAGATACAAAATCAACATTTGCAAATAGCCGCTATTATATGACTTACCTCATGAAACTGGAAGATCTGCCCAGAGAATACTGGGAAGGAGAAATAGAAGCTGCGAGACAAGAATATAAGCTACTCAATAAACAGAGCACTCAGGAAAAAAAGCTCAAGTATGCTGAAAATTTAGAAGCTACTATAAATCTTGCTAGAGCAGATTTAGAAGATCTGCAAGGTCTCGCTATTCCCAAACAGTGACAGGGCTGAAAATCTGGAAAAGGTCGCGGTCGCGGCAAAGGAAAAGGAAAAGGTAAGGGAAAAGGTAAAAGGAAAGGAACAGATAAGGGTAAAGGCGCAGGATCAAATTTACCTCCTAGAGTAGAAGGTAGCTAATAACCATCTATCATCAATTAATTAATCAATCACCATAGTGGAACATCATAAATAAATAAATTCACATGAAAAATAATTTAAAAACATATATCGTGCTAGGCGCAACAAGCCTTGCAAGCCTCTCTACCCTATCTGCACAAAAAAATAATAACCCGAACTCTGGATCATCCGCTTTTAGAGGGCCAGAAGCATTTAAGAAACTTTTTGGTAACACTGATATAGAGAAATTTTTTAATAACACTGATGTAACTAATTTAACGCCAGCAATTAAGACTAATGGTAATAATAAACCTGTAAACAAGAAAAAATTACCAACTAAGGACGAGCTTCGTCTTAGATTTCTTCGTGGAATAGCTGTATACCGTAATGTTTCTAGCATTATGTCAGCCCAGACAGCTCTTACTAATAAGAGTAAGTTAAAACCTGTTACTAAGCCTACCAGCTTAAAAAATAAACCACTTAGTGAAATTCAAAAGTTAAATCTTGAGGTCAAAAAAGAAATTGATCAATTAAAATCTGATGTCACTCTAGGTAATTGGAAAGCTGTAAAAGCATACTTGAACACACTGCCTGATGAGACTGCAAAGATCGCTTATTCACAAATCACAAGATCACTCTGCACCACAATCACTGTAAAACCTATCAAATCCCTCCAGCTTGAAGGAACAAAATCTCATCTACAAAAACCTGTTATGCTCGTAGATGATGTCATTTCATGGATTGATCTCTCTAAACAAGCACCAAGTAAATTTGACCTCAAGCTTATCTCCAAGCTTATAACCTTTCAGGGAGAACTCCCGCAGTCATTCTATGACACTTTAGAAAAAGGCACCCGTTATCTAGGTGGCAAGAATACAGAAAATCGACTTCGTGCAGCAGAACTCCTAATGAATACTAATAGGCCGTTAGCAGCAAAGAAATTTCTGATCTCAGTGGAAGATGCCTCAAAGAATAAAAACTTCAAAGCCCTTGATCTCGTTGCTGAATTTCATCAAATACAGCTCTCGAAAGAACCTGATGGTGGACATTTACAAGATGGTTGGAAAATCAATAGAATGATTCTAAATCTTAAAGATATCCCAGCAGAAATCACAGAAAACGCAATGTTGCGAGCCTTTAAACTGCTTCCTAAACTTGAAGATAAAACAAAAGGTAATGCTTGGTTTAGCTCCACTCTTAAAGCAGGAAAAGATAAAGGCACTAACTTACTAGCCTATGTAGGTAATGTAGCTTCTCAATCTCAGGGTAATAGAAATGAAAACTATAGACTCAATAAAATGGAGCTCCAGCATGCTACTGCTCTCGCTCTCATCGGCTCATCAAAAGATGATCTCGCTCAGTGGAAAAATATTTTCATTCTTTATGCTAAAAATTGGCTCATAGAAGCTCAGTTCACCTTTAAAACAGATAAATCTAAATCCTCTGATTCATACATGAACAGAGACAGATACGGAAATGTCTACTACGGAAGTAGAAGTTACAGATATGACGACAATAGAAATAGCAGAAACCAAAACCGCCCTATCCAAGCGAGAGACATCCTCTCTACTGGACCTAGTGAACTCTGGCTATCACAACTAGACGAACTCACAAAACTAGAATGCCTCAAAAATTACGCCCGTCTGCATCTTAAATTAAAAAATGACACCTTAGCTTTCAATTACATCAAAGCGATTGATAAAATAAACAAAAATGAATCTCAAAGATTCATCACTGAGCTCATCGGAGTCTGGGCAGATAACCATGATCCTAATGCTAGTAGTAGTCGCCGCCACTCATGGATGTATTCATACGGATACAATAATCGAGCTGAAGCCATTCCCTTAACAAGATCTAAACAACAACGAAACCTAAAAGAACTCAAAGAACTAGTCTCCAGACTACGTGATCTTGGTATATCACCAGAACACGAAGTGGCCCTTGCGCAAGCATTTATACGCTGTCATTCAAGAGCAGAAATCTGGCGTATGGACCTCTTCGAAGAGATCTTTGGCGAGTCTAAAACCCTCAGCACTAAGACGATCAATGCTGTCATTGGCTCGATGAGACGTAGTCTAGTTTCAGTTTGGCCAAAGCCTAAATTACAAGCAAAGGCAAAGACAAACCGCACAGATAAAGAGCTAGAGATAGAAATAATCAATGGTTACTCCGCTGCTCTTAGTCTGACAGAAAAAATGATAAAAATGCACCCTGAGAATTGGAACCTCCAGCTTCAGCAAGCAACTCTTAAATTTGGCCAAAACGAATATCTTACCATTACTGGTAAGAACTCTGATACAGCCAAAAAAAAATCATCCTCACTTGATCTCTACGCACTAGCAGCTAAGAAATATCAGGCTACACTCAGCTCAAAGAGAATAATACTATCTCCTTTAGTCTATGAAAACTGGTTCTACGCAGCTCTAGGATCAGCTGATCTTGCCACATTAAATGCAAAAAAAACACCCGCACTTAAAGAATTCGCTAAAATAAAAGCGTCTATCAAGAGCTTGCCACCATTACTCGCTCAGAAACAAATGGACATGTTTTCTAATACGTTCTCTACACGTATATCAGGAGTTGCCCCAGATTTAAAGTTCCGCTATCTTAAAGCAGGGCTAGATATAGTAGGAGATAACAAAAGAGCTTCAGCAGCAAGAGATCTCTTCACCTATTATAACGATCTAGTGCAAGAATTAAAAGTAGCAGTCACGATAGATGGTACAGATGAAGTCCGCCATGATGAGCCTTTTGGAATCATCGTGAACCTTGAGCATTCTAAGGAAATAGAGCGCGAATCTGGAGGCTTTAGTAGATATTTACAAAATCAAACTTCTAATAACTATTATAATTATGGCAGACCAAGTCAAGACTATCTAGATAAGTTTAGTGATAATGCTATGGCAGCTCTGGAAGAACACTTTGATGTTAAATCCATCACTTTTCATGACTCTAAAGTTAAATCATATACCAGCTCAAAATATGGATGGCGCGTTACACCCTACGCTTACATCGTGTTACAAACTAAAGGTGAACAAGTAGATAGAATACCTTCATTCCAGATTGACTTTGATTTCATGGATACTTCAGGCCACGTTACCATACCGATAGCATCTGCAGAACTACCCATCGCCACAAATCGTTCCGCTAAACCTCGCCCATTACAAGATCTCAAAATCAGTCAGATTTTTGATGATCGAAAACTAAAAGAAGAAAAAATCTTATTGTTAGAGGTGAGGGCAGATGCAAATGGGATTATTCCCCCAGTGAAAGACCTCGTAGATCTAGATGGCTTAAAGGGCTTCGAAATTGAAAAAATAGAAGAAAAAGATAACTTCGTAAGCACTCTGCAATCGGTTGCTGAGCGAAGCCCAGCGGTTAGCGAGAAGACATCTATTATTCACCTCAAACCAAAAGGCACAAACTTTCCTGAAAAATTCACCTTCCCCGCCGCACTCCTAGATGTGCAGAAAAAAGAAGGCTTCGTCACAAGGCGTTATGAAGACGTAGATCTTGTTAGTGTCGGCCAAACTATTGATATCGTACAGAGTAAAAATATAAGTTTACAAGTATGGATTATCCTCGGAACTATAGTAGCATTCTTCATAGCAGCCATCATCTACTTCATCCGCTATAGCAAAAACAAACAAACACTAAGCACTGAAGTAGAAGCAGAGTTTTCTATTCCAAATAACCTTACTCCAGTAAATGCATTACATTTACTGAAACTCATCAAAACTAATCGTGAAAGCAGCGGGAAACTAGATGACAAACAACAATTGGCATTATCTGGGGACATGGAAGACATTACCAAAAACTACTTTGGAAAAACTGACTCAAAGCAAAGTGAATCAAGCCTAATGGAAACAATCAAAAAATGGATCTAGTTGTATCAACCTAAACTACTAAAGGTATTCTAAACGTTTCAATACCGCCCTACACTAAGTGTAGTCACAAAATAGAGATTAAGCATGAATTCCATCAGTCGATATTTTCTGCCTGCCACTAAGTGGAATAAAAATCACCTTAATTTATCAGGTGATGAATCTCATCATTGCATACGTGTTCTTCGCTCTAAGCTTGGAGAAGCCGTCGAAGTATTCGATGGCGAAGGCAAGTCTGCTAGAGGAGAAATCACCAGCCTCAGTAAAGATAACGTTCAAGTAACGCTACATGATCAACCTCTATTAGCTGTAAAATCTCCAGCTATTCACCTTATTCAAGCGATCCCTAAAGGTGGAAACATGGAACTCATTGTGCAAAAAGCAGTCGAACTAGGGATCACCTCTATTCAACCGTTAATTACCGAGAATACCGTAGTACGCCCAGAGCAAATCGATAAAAAGCTAATGAAATGGCAACGAATAGCACTTGAAGCGTGCAAACAATGCGGCCAAAATTACTTACCTAAAATTCTCCCAGTCTCAAAATTTAACGACTGGGTCAGCACAGAAACACAATCTGAACTAAATATCGTAGCCTCCCTCCATCCTGGCAGCCTAGCTTTAAATCAATTGGACCTTAAAACATCAAAATCCGTCAATATACTTATTGGTCCAGAAGGAGATTTCTCAGACAACGAATACCAAGAAATCATCTCAGCTAACTACAAACCTGTAACACTAGGCAATATCATCCTCAGAGTAGAAACAGCCACACTCTATTGTCTCAGTATTCTTAAACATGAGATGACCCAATAATACTTTTCCTGAAAAAAGGATACAGCTCACTATTAATAACTTTAAACAGAAGCAATTAATTCCCACATACTACAAACACTCATCGGCATGGCGCCAAAGACAGAAATAGTATCTAGCACAAATCGATCATTTGAGGCCACTTCCACCTCAAATTTGTCCGCATGCTTAGCCACTATCCTCTCAATCACAGCATCTGCAGTCTGATTTCCCCTGCTATACATCACCAATATATCTTTATCTTGGCGGATTTCGCTATCTAGCTTTTTCCCCTTTCCATCAAAGACTAATACCACATCATAACCAGAAATATCCTGGAAATGAGTAAGTTCACGGATCAGCTCTAACCTCGCTCTATGTGTATTTCGCGAGTGATCTAGTGCTAGCTGTGGAGTAGAAAAAATAGCACTATGTCCATCTACTATAAGAACCTTATTCATATTCCTACTCCATACTATAAAACAAAAAATCAGCCCCTTACGTGATGCGCTGAGGCTGACTGGATAAATTCAGATGATAGAGTTAAGAAAATTACTCTTCGTCTTTCTTAGCAGCTTTCTTCGCTGGAGCTTTTTTAGCGGCTTTTTTAGCCGGAGCCTTCTTTGCTGCTTTCTTTGCTACCTTTTTTGTAGCCGCTTTCTTTGCAGCAGCCTTTTTGGCTGGAGCTGTTTTTTTAGCAGCTGGCTTGCTTTTCTTCACTGCTGGCGTAGAGCTAGCTAATGCCTTCTTGCGGCGCAGGTAGTTCTTACGGCGCTTTCTCTTTAAAACTTTGTTGTATTGTTGTCCCATAATTAGTGTGAAAAGGTCTATGTCTCTACAAGAGAATTATCAAGAGCAAAATGCATAAATAAATCTCTAAATAAAAACACCCACAAAATAAGCGATGAATAAATCACTACCAACGAGCCCCTCAATAGAGAATGATAAGTCTCTCCTCTATCAAACTACGCCTCTATCTCCTGCCCGCCAACATGGAAACCAATCCTCCGTTTCTTCGGTGCATCTTCCTGATCTTCATCGCCCACTATTTTCTTCGTATAGCAAAGTATCTGCAAGCTCGCCTGATGTGATATAAACATACACGGTGAATCATCCACCAGTCCCTCTATCACTACGCTAGAGTGCCCGTCCTCTCCTACCGTCAATACCTCTACTACATCACCTGTAGGTAAGAACGTCAGCACCACTGGCATTTCGTCTTCAGGCAAAGAATTCCTCCATTTCGTAATCCGATTCGCCAATCGCGTAATAAATTCTCCCGCCGACTCAAATCTATGTTCACGTTCCTTGGGCATGGCAGAAAGGATCTCTTTCATATCAGGCATTCCCGTGGCTCCAGGCATAGTCAGATAAGGTTTACGCAGCCCTTTGTTTTTCAATGAATCTTTCATAGGTGAAATTCTACCAGACTTTATTCATGAAGCAATCCCTTGTTCGCTGACAAACAGACATAACGCCAGACATTCTAAAATATAAATTCTAACTACCATCATCTATGATCACACCAATCAAACTCATTTGCGTATTTTCCTAAAACTAATCTTCATTCTTAAACCTAGTTCAAGTCACGCCAGCTGTAACATCGACCATAACTTTCTTCTGGGCTAATGTTACTGAGTCTGGGGGCGTTTGGGCTCTTGCGTCGCCGCCGTTAGACCGCACTCTTGAAAACACTTAACGTTATCCCTGTGCATATTTTGTCTTGTATCTTTATCGTGTAATACTTTTTTGTTAGCTACTTTTTATTTGTTTTATGCTGCAAGCTGAATAGGTTAAATACTCATTTTACAATACCTAATAAAAATAGGAACTTACCTTGAAGTCTGCGATGATTAATATACCTATTTTTAATAATAGGAATAGTTTCTTACACTAAAATTATATATGAATATGAATATGAAAAAATATCTAAATACGCAGCTGTGATTATGTTAACACTCACAACACCATTAATGGCAGGAAATAATCAAAAAAAATGAATGATATAGTAAAAAATAAACCCAGTTTTAAAGTTAACACATATAACATTTCAGCCAATGAGATAGCCGATTTTCGCGATGATCACACAAAGAAATTTATTACATCATACAAAAAGAAAACAATGCTTGATCATAATATATCTCTAGCTTTACACGCTATACTCTCGCCGAAAGAAGTGGCTATGATAACGAAAAAAATTGCTAATAAAAAACAATTTTTAATATTAAAGAAAATAAACTAATAGAAAATAGAATTCAATACAAGCCTATGCAAAAAGAGGAGGATCATACTATTGAACTTGATCTCAAAACTCTTTTTAATTCTAAAGGAGATATTCACCCTAGCAGCTTTGAGCTAATTATTTTTAAAGGTCATACTTTAATGTTTTCTTATCGAAAGAATAAGAAAGAGAATGACTTTAAAATGCTTTTGGTAACATTTTAATTTGATCATAGTATTCTAAATATTAACCACGTCTAGCAATCTTATATGGGACATAGGCGTGGTTAATGAGATCTCTTCTCTTTGCAAGAAGACATCCTGATATGGGTATCCAAAGTTATGTAACTTTGCATTTACATACGTCTGCTAGTTCCTCCAGTGATTATCTTATAATTTTTTCATTTATCATTATTCAAAGATAAATATCACAAAAAAACAATAACTCGCAAACAATTAGCAGAACAAAATAAACATTCTGAAAAAAAT
>JAVCKV010373053.1:0-13176 GCA_032274145.1 Herpochondria borealis
GGTTATTGAGTCATTAGGTTAATAACTCAATAACCAATAACTGAATAACTGAATAACTATTTTCTACCGTACAAAAAAACCAATTCTAAAATTCAACAAAGCCCTCCCCTTTTCAGGTTTTGCGATAGAAAGATTAAGATTAAAACTATCCACATAAGGAATCAAATAAATACCACCGCCATAGGCGAAATGAATCTTCTCGGAGTCCTCCCCTTCCACCCAAACTCGACCTGCATCAAACAATCCATAAATTCCATATCGAAGTGGTAAAAGTCTTGTTAGCGCAGTTCCTAAATGAAAACGAAGATCAGTATTTATAAAAGCTGCGGCATCACCTCCATATCTATTCTTTCGAATTCCTCGCATATTAAATTGTTGCCCGATAAAACTTTTATAATAAAATGGCATCTTTCCATAGGAGGAAGAAAAACCAGTTCGGATGCCTAAAGTCGTTGGCACTTTTATTCCTCTAGTAAAATAAAATAATGCTTCCGTTGTCATTCGACCTGCCCATTGGCTTCCCGGTTTTGCATTGAGGAAAGAGTAGTTTTGAAATTTAAATTGAGCACCACGAGTTGGAAAAGCAACATCATCTCTCAGGTCTAAATTGAAATCAATATCACCTCCATATAAAATGGACTCTCCAAATCCTGTTGGATTTAAGTCTTCATAAATAGAGCTTTCTAATTTATTTCGACTACTCACTTCTACGTCTTGATAATCATATTTTGCAGAAAAAATAAGGTGCGATTTTTTCCAAAAAGTTCTTCTCAGGCCAATCGTCCCAATGAAAGCAGCTGTTCTATTTCGATAATAATTTTGATTGAATAAATCCTGATCAAATTCTGTTTCATTTCCCAATCCATAAAAAAATCGTAAATTATCGTAAGGCCCTGCTGCTGTAAAATCAGCAATCAAATCCCATTTTTTGATCGCTTCTCTAAACTCTGTTCTCATTACAATACTATAATTTTTATTGGTAGAAGCTCTAGCAGTCAAATTATATTTCACTCCAAAATCAGGTTTCCCAAACCATTGCCAAGTCTTTCCACTAAAAAATCCAACATTCAATTTATCATCAATATTATAACTCACCAATGGTATAAAGTAAGCGTAGTTATCTTTGTAAAATCCTTCGGCATGGAATAGTTCTTTCCGATTTTGTTTCGCTCGATTCGCTTCAGAATTAAATCGAATAGAATCCTCTCGATTGTAATCATATACTTTTGTAAAATGATCTCTACCTGATACTTTAGAGTTATCAATAATCAAATCTTTTCCTTCGCCACTTATCACTCTTATTTTGATCGAACTTTTAGTTTCTCCTTTGAAGATAAATTCATCTTTTTTTCCTAAACCATATAAATTTATTTCATTGGTTTCCCCATACTTAATCATTCGACTAAAAAGACGATTTGACTTCTTTCCTTTTTTTGTTTTTTTAAAAACTTGAACATGAACATCTCCGTTTCCAAAACGCTTAATCTCAAAAATCTCTCGATCATTTGTTCCTACTATCGTTATTTTTTTTGCTAAAAGTGAATAGTAATCTTGAATTGCATTTTTTAATTTCGCTCGTCGTACTTTTAAGATACTTCCAATCTGTTCTCCTGTCAATGAATATATTTCAGGAGGTAATTCTAACAATGCTTCTTCAATTATTTCATCAGTCATTAATGACTCGAATTTATCAACCGCCGCCATCCAATCTTTATAGTCATATTTATTCGCAAGAATCCGATCCATATTCCTTGCTTTAAAATTAAGACTTTTGACATCTCGATAACTCTCTCTAAAACGACCTCGATCTTTATTCAGTAATTCCCAATCCATTAATTGATACAGTCCTTGAAACAAACTAAACGCTTTATCTCTATCTTTTGGAAAAGGAGTGTAAGTCATTCCTTTCCCATTATCATATCCCAACCATTTCCAGTTATCTTGATGACGATCCCAATCCGAAATCCACATATCAAAAATCCGAGCAGTCACATAAGTTTCCACATCAAAATCATTATCGTTGTCTCCTAATAATTTTCGATACATTTGAAAAGTACTTGCGACTTTATCTGCTCCTTGAAAAGCCACTCGATTTTTCTTTTTGGATTTCTTCTTCGGTTTGATTTCTAAGAGTCCAAACTTCCCCGCAAACTCTTCTCTATACTGTCCTAATCGAGGATGATTAGGCATCAAATATAATTTAGGTTGTGAGTGTGGTAGTTCTAAAATATCCATAAAATATCCTACTGGTAAAGAGGCATATGGATGTTGGTGTGCGGTAAAATCTTCCATGATATCACCGTAAACTGTTTTCTTTAATTCTTTATCCAACTTTTTATTGGGGTTTTTCTCCAAAGGTCGGAAGGCAAAAACTTGTCCATCCCCTGATTTAAACTTGAGGGAAACAGTCTGTGCGCCACCACCTTTCGATACAGGGGTTAATCCTCCATATAACGTATCTAAATCTAAATAGGGAATATCTTTCACCTCAGCGCCCCAAGTTGTTCGATAATGTTTTCCCATAAAAAAAGTCTTGACTTTGCCTGCCTTAAATTGTGACCCTGCAATGGCATTCCCTTTCAATGGATTATCTTTTGCTATAAATTCTTCTACTATTTCACATGGGTTGAATTGTTCATTGATAGGTGCGTCCGTTTTTGCTAAGTCATTGTTACAAGGGCTTTGAAAAAGAACCTGTTCATGTTCCAATTCAAAACTCCCATCTCCTTCAACTTCCCAAATTTTAGTACGTACTTCTCCTGTACTAAAAAATTGTAGCTGCGCAAAACCTTTTTCGGACTGTCGATAGGAAGTATATTTTCCTCTTGCAGTTGGCTTACCTTTATTAATTGCTCCACTATTCAAATGATAACTTCCATCACTATAATTCAACTGAATATCATATTCATGTCCTGATGCATAAATAATGGAAGGATAGCGTTCTAGTCGATCTAATAATTCCGTAGAAAAAATTTCTAATTCTCTTTGAATTAAATCTTTTTTTGAACCAACACTCTGATGATAACCTGCGATAAATGATCCTATAATTGGAGGAGACAAAGCTTTCTTAGCCAATTTATAACCTGCATACTGCCCATAAGATAAAATAGGATGATGCGCTGCAACAATAACATTACGGTTTTCGGAATCCTCAATTGCATCTTCCAATTCATCCCAAAATTCAACTTCATTAAATGCAGGACAATCGATATTTTCTTCTTCGGGGCGTTTGTATTTATGAACTAGCCATTGTGTGTTGACTGTTACAATTCTTAAAAAATCTCCAATATCAGTTATCTCTGGACCAAGGCAAGCTTCAGATGGGGTCACCGTAATCTTACTCGCAATAGCATTATTTTTTTTATTAAAATACTTTTCAATAGCAATTATTTTTTCAAAACCCTTTTCCCCACCATCATCCCATTCTCGATCACCTGGGACAAAAATAGTTTGATCTGCTATTGCAATTAACTCATTTATACTTTGAAGTTTTTGCTTTTCTAAATCGGTAAGGTTTTTATTTATTCCATCTTTATCGATGATATCCCCCAACAAAAGTAAAGTTGATTCACCCGAAGTATTTTTAATCTGGTCTTTTAATTTAGAAAAGATAGGTGCAGAAGATGGCACCTCCTCCATATTACTTAGGAGAAATACATTTTGAGTATTTTGGTTTTGCCCAAAAAGCGTTGAGCAAAAAAACAATAGTACTACAAAAGTGAAAATTTTATTTTTATCCGTTGTTTTCATTCTAGAGATTCTCAAAATATATTTGATATTTATTTTATAAAAATTACTATCCAAATATACACTTGTTCTAAAGATTAGTTTAGAGAATCTTTATTTTAAAATAGGAAAAGTCCTTGCGAAGTTATTCGCAAGGACTTTTTCCATGGTCTTTGTTTGAATTGAAAATATTATTTTTTCAATGCGTCTCGAATTTCAGCTAACAACTCTTCTTGAGTTGGTCCTGCTGGAGCTGGTTCTTCTACTGGCTTATATTTAGCAGCAGCTTTAGCCATAAAGAATAAAACTAATCCAACTGTTATCAAGTTGATAATGGTATTAATCCACTCTCCGTATTTAACAGCATTTTCAGGTTTAACTACTGTCTCACCATCCATAACCGCTTCGTCAAGTACAACTTTCAAATCAGCAAAATCCATCCCCGGTCCAAAGTGACCTACTAATGGCATCATAATATTGCTTACAAATCCAGTAACTACAAGTCCAACAGCACCTGCTAAAATAACAGCGATAGCGAAGTCAATGACATTCCCTGTCATGATGAATTCTTTAAATTCTTTCCACATAATTAAAAAGTGTTTTGTTTGTTAGATAATAATGAATATTCGAATGAATGTTCTAGGCTTGTGACGAAATTACTAAATATTGTCACATTTTTTTACAAAAATTAATAAAAAAAGCCATATCAACATTTAATGTTAATATGGCTTATGATAATTATTTTTATTTCCAACACTTAAATTACATTTCAAATGTTGGTTTTCTTTTCCATAATCAAGTCTCATCTTGATTATGAAATTGTATTGTTAGGCTACACCTTCTTCTTCTCTGATTTTATTCAAAGCAGAACCTGCACGTACCCAATCAATCTGAGCTTGATTATAAGTATGTGCTACTTCGAAAGAATCTTCCGTTCCATCTGAATGATGTAAAACTATTGTTAAGTTTTTCCCAGGAGCAAAACTTTCAAAACCTTTGATTGCTACTTTATCATCTTGTCTAACCAAATCGTAACTTGATTTGTCCACAAATGTCAAAGCTAACATTCCTTGTTTTTTCAAATTCGTCTCGTGAATACGTGCAAATGATTTTACGATCACCGCATGTACGCCTAAGAATCGAGGCTCCATTGCAGCATGCTCTCTTGAAGAACCTTCTCCTAAGTTTTCTTCTCCAAACACTACTGAACCAATTCCATTATCTCGGTAGTAACGCCCTAAATCTGGAACTGCGCTATATTCTCCAGTTTCAGCATTTAACACATTATTAGCATCACCGTTAAAAGCATTGATGGCTCCGATGTAACAGTTGTTAGAAATATTTTCTAAGTGTCCACGGTATTTCAACCAAGGTCCAGCCATAGAAATATGATCTGTTGTACATTTTCCTTTCGCTTTAATTAAGACTCTCATTCCTTGCAATTGCTTTGTTGTAATTGGAACGAATGGCGTCAATAATTGAATACGATTAGATTTTGAATTTACTTTAATTTTGACATTTTTAGCACTTCGTGGAGGCTTGATGTATCCCATGTCCTCTACGTCAAATCCATTAGGAGGTAACTCTACTCCTACTGGTGGATCTAATTTTACTTGCTCCCCATCTTTGTTAGTCAAAGTATCCGTCAATGGATTAAATCGTAAATCTCCTGCCAATGACATTGCTGTTACAATCTCAGGAGAAGCAACGAATCCATGTGTATTTGGATTACCATCATTTCTTTTTGCAAAGTTTCTATTGAAAGAAGTGATGATAGAATTTTTACGATCTGGGTCATCAGTATGTCTTGCCCATTGTCCGATACAAGGTCCACAAGCATTTGCTAACACTACTCCTCCAATTTGTTCAAAAGAGTCCAACAAACCATCTCGTTGTGTAGTAAATCGAATCATTTCAGATCCTGGTGTTACTGTAAATTCTGATTTTGCAACCAAGCCTTTTGCTACTGCTTGTTTTGCTAAAGATGAAGCCCTGTCCAAATCTTCGTAAGAAGAGTTCGTACAAGAACCGATCAAACCTACTTCCAATTTTGCAGGGTAACCTTCTTTCTCAACTGCTGCCGCAAATTTAGAAATTGGGTATGCTAAATCTGGCGTGTAAGGTCCATTGATGTGCGGTTCTAATTTTGACAAGTTGATGGTGATGACTTGATCAAAATATTCTTTAGGTGCTTTGTACACTTCTGGATCACCCGTTAAATCTTTTTTGATTTTGTTCGCCAATCTTGCAACAGCTGCACGACTAGTTGCTCTTAAGTATCTGTCCATTGATTTGTCATAACCGAAAGTAGAAGTCGTTGCTCCAATCTCAGCTCCCATATTACAGATCGTTCCTTTTCCAGTACAAGACAAACTCTTTGCACCTGGTCCGAAGTATTCTACAATTGCTCCTGTTCCACCTTTTGCTCCGATGATTCCAGCTACTTTAAGAATAACATCTTTTGAAGAAGTCCAACCACTTAATTTTCCAGTTAATTTTACTCCAATCAACTTAGGCATTTTTAATTCCCAAGCCATGCCTGCCATTACATCCACAGCATCCGCTCCACCTACTCCGATCGCAACCATTCCTAATCCACCTGCATTCACGGTATGCGAATCCGTTCCAATCATCATTCCTCCTGGGAACGCATAATTTTCTAAAACAGTCTGGTGAATGATTCCTGCACCTGGTTTCCAAAATCCGATTCCGTATTTTTTAGAAACAGTTTGTAAGAAATCATAAACCTCAGAATTCACATCCAAAGCTGTTACCATATCTGGATTAGATCCATCTTTTGCTTGGATCAAGTGATCGCAATGTACCGTTGAAGGAACTGCAGTTTTATCTTTTCCAGCCATCATGAATTGTAACAATGCCATCTGAGCCGTCGCATCTTGCATCGCAACTCGGTCGGGTTGAAACATTACATAATCTTCTCCTCTCTTATATTCTTGAAGTGGAGATTCTGCATGAAGGTGAGAGTAAAGAATTTTTTCTGACAACGTCATCGGACGATTAAGGGCTTTACGTGCTGCTGCTACTTTTTCTGAAAAACTCTCGTAGTGAGCCTTGAGCATGTCCTTGTCAAATACTTTATTTGCCATGGTGTTCAATATTTTAAATGGTGATTTAATCTTTTTCTTATCAAAATTTTGAATGATAAATTTTAAACTTTGAATCCTTCTATAATTTGTGAATCAATATTTTTTTGAAATATTCAAAATTTAAAATTCATCATTCAAAATTATTTAACAGTCAATCTGTTTTGATTTATTCCTTTCAAATAAGAATTTTTAATACTTGAGTTCTTTTGGGAAAATGTCGTCAAATATTGCTCTTTTGCGGTTTTCTTACTTTTGTGCAAATTTAGTTTTTTCGGTGAAAAAAATGAGGAAAATCGCAAAATTGGAGCGTTTTTGAGCAAAAAAACTACTTTATTGTCTTATTTAAACGAATTAAAAATAATTAAGTTGGGGAAAAATGTCATAATTAAGGTAGTTCAATTAGATTTCAACCAAAAGGTTTCTCTTTCAAAAGAGAAGGTACCTTACAAATAATCGAATACAACCATCAAATAATTCATAATCAATAACAATTAATAGAGTACGCTTTATCTCTCTTCTTTTGGTTTTAAATTTGAATCCTAATTAAAAACGTTCATTATGAAATTTAATATTCTAGGATTTTTATTCCTTCTATTTTTTATCAGTTGTCAAAAAGAAATAATCGAATCCGATTATCATATTTCAAATATAGAAAGTCCTCTCGAAATAAAATTTAATGAAGGGGTTCCTCACAGTTTTTCTTTTTCTCCATTTGAAAAATAAAAAATTCTTATTGGAATGAAAAACTCTAAAAATTCTTTTTTAGAATATAATCTTGCTGATAAAAGTCTTATCCCTTTGGATAGAAAAAATTGGAAAGTTCGGACACCTTCAAATACTCCGTTTTGTGTTGACCATTCTAATTCAACTGCTTGGATTGGAGGAAAAAATGAATTAAAAAAAGTAGCAATAGAAACTGATAGCGTGACTACGCTTCCCATTAAAGATGTGACTAGAATTATCCCTTATCATTCATATATATATTTTGTCGCCAAACATGGATTTTACAAATTGAATAAAAAAACCGAATCTTATGAAAAGATAGATTTACCTTTTCGCAACTTCCCCCCTACCCATTTACTGAATGAAGAAATTTTGATTTTTGGAAATAATCTAACTTATAATTTAAAAGGGAATACCTTTAAAGAAGGGGTTCATATTTATGATTTTGAATACAAAGAGAAATCAAATAATTTTAAAATACAGAAAGGAGTCGCAGTTTTTCCTTTTGGAAAAAATAAAATAACATTAATCTTACCAAATGAATCAAGGCAAATCGGATTAGGAAATAAACCTAAGAGTTTGAATATTCAATTACCTTTTATTTGGAAAAATTCAAAAAATGCAATCATTCGATATGATATTGAAAAAAATCAATCGGATACTTTTCGATTTAAATTGCCTCTTGCCTCAGATAGAAATACTAGATTTAATTTTATCAATAGAAAAGAAAGGACTTGGTTTTTTAAAAAGGATAAATTGTTTTTTCTTAATACGATTACTGGTGAGAAATACAATTACATTTTTGATAAGAATCAAAATCTTATTTCATTAAGAATAGATGATTGTAATGTTTACTTACTTTTTGAAGATAAATTGATTGTTAAAAATAAGGATGAATTTATAAAAGAAAGCAATCCTTATGACGACGCAAAATACATTGCTCAACTTAAAGAGTTTCGAAAAGTTCGTGATTTAGCAAAATTTTCTAAGGAAAAAAGTGAGGTTAATATTATTAAAAAACTGGGAACCTTAAAATCAAAATATGCCGACCTTGACCATCCTGACATTCAAAAAGAATTAGGTGATTTAAATCTTTCTGCTTTTAATTCAGTTCCATACGAAACTATTGCTCAACTTGAAGTTTGTGCAAAAAATAATAAAATACCGCTTGAAAAAAGAAAATGGTGTTATCAATTTTTGATATCAAAAGAAGTTAGAAATTCAAATTTTAAAAATGCTGTTTCGCTTGAAAAAGAGTTTTTTTCAAATATTAATCGTGAAGACTTTTCTCAAAATTACAATTATTACACAAGCCTTGATAGTATTAAAAAATATCTATCAGTTCTTGATAGTTTAGATAAATTAGACATCACAGAAGATTCTTTAAATTACAAAAAAGCACGAGCACTTCATTCTATTTGTCGGACTAGTTATTTTTGTCATGAAGGTTGTGCAGGTTGTAATTTCAGTTTAGTTACAACTGCTTTAAATGATTTCATCAAAAACTATCCAAATAGCGAACTTAGAGATAATGCCAAATATGAATTATTAGGGTACTCCTTTATGTATGATGAAGATATGGAACTCCTTAATTTTATTAAAGATCATGAAACATTCATTGAGGAAAATCCTACCTCAGATTTAATTGATGATGCTCAATTTAAAATTATTGAAATGATGTATAATTTTCAGGAAAATCAAAAAGACAAAACAGAGTTACTAAAAAGGCTTCTAAATTTCGAACAAAACTACTCAAAAAGTAAACATTATAGCAGAGTAAAGGAAACACGTAAAAGACTAAATGAGCGTTAGGTGTTAATCATCTACATCAATAAAAAAGATTATTTCCTAAAAAAAAATTCTAAACCTTCTCCTTTATAATGTTCACCATACTCACTTTTTCAGAAAAAGCTAATCATAAAATACTCCAATCCGAACGAAAAATAGTCCATTTGGAAGAATAGAAAAAAAGGAAGTTCACTTTTTTAAACATTTATCTTATCAAGTTATATACATTTTTTTTAAATACTTAACTTAGTAAATTATTGCCATGTATCCAACTAACTTCACCCCCCTTCATTATCAACTTCTCTACGCACCGCCCATTTTTTTAAATTCCGAAATTTAATTTGTTGGATTATCTCAACCGTTTACTTTCTTAATTTTTTATCAGGAATCATTCATATTTCTGAAAATCTAGTTTTCATTTTTAACAAGAATTTTTCTTTTTTGTAAGAGTGATGATTGGGTTATAATTAATTAATTGACCTTAAGATTCTATTTTTCAACCTCAAAATTTTTATTAATTATGAAAAAAGTAACTTTTTACTTTTCACTAATTTTAAGTTTGCTTATTTTTAATAACAATCTATTTGCGCAATCGCCGATAGCTTTAAAAGTGCAAGCAAGCAAAGCAAAAACAGTAAATATTCAAACCGTAAATCTCTTTGAATATAAAACCGATTTAACAGAATTTCGTAAAACAACTGACGCATTAGCGGATGGTCAATTGTTAAATCTTCAACCTGCAATTTTAAAAGCAGCAATGAAAAGCAAAAGCGAAACTTTCACACTATCATTACCAACTGGAGCAGGAGAGAATGAAGAAATGAAAATTGATTTGGTTTTACACAAAACTATTACCGACGATTTTTCTGTTCTCACAAGTTCTTCCAATGAACAAGAAGTAAATATCAAACCAGGATTGCATTATCGTGGTATCGTCAGAGGTGCTGAAAATTCTTTGGCGGCTGTCTCTATTTTTGAAGGAGAAGTGATGGCTGTCATTTCTACAATTACTCAAGGAAATATGGTATTGGGAAAAACGGGTGTACGAGATAACGAATATATTTTTTTCCAAGAAAAAGATTTGTTAGATGACCACAACTTTACTTGTGGAGTGGATGATGCTTCATTGGAACAAAATAAATTAAAAAAACTAAGAGATATTACTCGAGATAGTAATCCTCAAAAATCAGCAGCAGGAGATTGTGTGAATGTTTACTTGGAATGTGAGTACGATATGTTTGTAGAGAAAGGAAGTGTTGCGAATACTGTAAATTTCATGACAGGACTTTTTAATATGGTCGCTACACTTTACCAAAATGAAAACATCACTACTAAAGTTTCTCAAATCTTTGTATGGGATACTCCTGATGCTTATCCTACTAATTCTACGAGTAATGCTTTGACGGCTTTCCGTACTGCTCGCCCAAATTATAATGGCGACTTAGCACACTTAGTTTCTCGTGGCGCACCTGCGGGTGGGGGAATAGCTTGGGTAGATGTACTCTGTACTTCTTATGGATATGCTTACAGTTATATTTACAGCAATTATAGTAATGTACCTACTTACTCTTGGTCAGTCTCCGTTTTGACACACGAGATGGGGCACAACTTAGGTAGCCAACATACGCACGCTTGTGCTTGGAATGGAAATAATACAGCGATTGACGGATGTGGTCCAATGGCTGGTGCCAATGAAGGATGTGATGGTCCCGTTCCTAATTCAGGTACTATTATGAGTTACTGCCACTTAGTAAGTGGAGTAGGCATTGATTTTAATTTAGGATTTGGACAACAGCCTGGTGACCGAATTAGAAATTCAATCAACACCGCTGGCTGCCTCTCTCCTTGTAGTGGAAATCCTCCATGTAACTTAACCATATCCGTTAATAGTACGAATGCTACCAATGGAAATAACGGAACGGCAACTGCTGCTGCTGCCAATGGAACAACTCCTTATGGCTACTCTTGGAATACAGGAAGTACGGCTGCAAGTATTTCAAATCTGGCACCAGGGACTTATTCAGTTACTACTACTGACGGGGCAGGTTGTACTGCAACGGGTTCTACGACCGTCCAAGATTTAAATTCACCGACTTGTGATGATAATGAAATTACTTTTAGTTTGAGCTTAGATAATTACCCTACGGAAACAAGTTGGGAAATTCTTGACGCTACTGGAACAGTAATCACATCAGGTGGTAACTATTCACAAAATCAAAATAATACTACAATTACAGAGTATTTTTGCTTATTAGATGGCTGCTACGATTTCATTATTTACGATACTTATGGAGATGGAATCTGCTGTGCTTACGGTCAAGGAAATTATTCGTTGACGGATGCCACAGGAAATTCCTTGGCGGTGGGCGGTGAATTTGATTCGTCTGAAACGACTAATTTTTGTTTTGGAAATGGCGGTGGTGGTGGTGGTGGTGGTGGTTGTCAACCAACTATCATTGCGGATGACAACTTTGAAAGTGGATGGGGAATTTGGACAGATGGTGGAACGGATTGTCGAAGAAGTTCTAATGATGCAGCGTATGCTTTAGGAACTTACTGCATACGATTAAGAGATAACACTTCTACATCAGTTACAACTACTCAAACCATCGATTTATCAGCGTATCAAGAAGTTAGCATTGATTTCAGTTACTATGCCAGAAGTATGGATACCAGAAATGAGGATTTTTGGTTTCAAGTTTCTACGGATGGAGGAGTTAATTACCAAACTGTTGCAACATGGGCGAGAGGAATTAATTTTGATAACAATATTAGGTACTACGAAACATTAAACATGATTGGAACATTTGGAGATAATGTAAAATTCCGCTTTTCGTGTGATGCATCTAATAATTCTGATTGGGTATATCTTGATGACATTAAAATTACTGCTTGTCCTAATAATGGAAGTATGCCAGCAGAAACAGGAATCACAGTCACAGGAAATTCAAGTACTTCAGATACGCCAACACTTGCTGAAACTATTAAAAATGCAGCACCAGTTGGAGATATGATTTTATTTCCAAATCCAGTAAATGAAGAGTTAAACATTTCTATTAATACAGATTCTAAAGAGGAAGTATTGATTTCCATCTTCGATGCGACTGGAAAGATGATTAGACAAATGACTACAACTGGAGGCCAAACGACTTCTCAGTTAGATGCTAGTAAATTAAAAAGTGGCTACTATTTTATCAGAATGGAAGCAGGGAAAGAAACGATCACGAAGAAATTTGTGGTAGTCAAATAATACGATAATATCAATTAATCAATAATTTTAAGGGTGAATATTTCTTCGGAAATATTCACCCTTTTTTATTTTGGGAAATGACGAATAAGTTATTCATTTTATTGAACAAGATTTTCAAAAATAAATATTATCATAAATATCTTTCAATGAAACAGGTATTTCTAAAGAAAGAAATTCTAATTTATCATCTACTTGATCCAACCAATGTTTGGTGTTCTTTGCTTTCAAATAAGATTCAACTGCCATTTCATTTTGAGAAACAAAAACACATTGAACTAAAGAATCAATTCTTTGATATTTAAAAAACTTTGAAACCCAATAAAGAGTTGGAAACCAAAGGAATCGAAGAACAGCTACCAATCTTTCGTAGAATAGATAAGAATGTACACACAAACACCTGGTGGTGATGCTAACGGACATCCGCTTACTTACTTTGGTGGTTTCAATTGATCCTTTCTCTTCACCCACCAACTGACCACGTCCGTTACATCTCTGGATTTCAATGTATCAATGGCACTCGTTGCTAGCCTGTCATGGTCAGCATGCTGAAAGAGGGCGTATTCTTCAGCGCTAACCACACCA
>JAVCKV010373164.1:0-13173 GCA_032274145.1 Herpochondria borealis
GGTGTGGTAGCTCGTGCTGGCCGCTCCGTAGTGGCCGCTGTTGGTGCAGTAGGCTGCTCCGTAGTTGCCGCTGTCGGTGTAGTAGCTTTTGCTGGCTGCTCCGTAGTGGCCGCTGTCGGTGTAGTAGCTTTTGCTGGCTGCTCCGTAGTGGCCGCTGTTGGTGTAGTAGCTTGTGCTGGCTTCTTCGCCACATCTGTTGTTTGTGTGTGGACAGCAGTCGTCAGTGTTGGGTCTAACTGCTCTACCACAACTGCTGTTCGTGCGAGGACTGCCGCTGTTGGCTTTGTTGGTGCGGCTTGCTCTTCCGTGGCGGCTGTTGCCTTGGCTGGTGTTTGTGTTGTAGTTTGGGCCGGCTTCTCCGTGGTATCTGTTGCCTGGGCTGTAATGGGTGTCGTAGCTTGGGGTTGCTCTTCCGTGGCAGCTGTTGCCTTGGCTGGTGTTGGTGTTGTAGTTTGGGCTGGCTTCTCTGTGGTTGCTGTTGCCTGGGCTGTTGTTGGTAATGTTGCAGTGGTTGGCGTCTCCTTGGTGGCTGTCGTTCGTGCTGGCTCCTCTGCCACTCCTTCTTCCACGTCCTTCGGCTTCGTCGCTATCGGAGCCGCTGCTTTTTCGGCTGCTACTGTTTTTGTTATTGGGCTTGCTTTTGTAGCTGGATGATTCTTTAGTTTCTTCGCCGCGGCGAGTAAGAACAGCGACTTCACGGTTTCCATGATACTGTTTACATGCCCTTTGTTAGGTTCTTTGTCAATCGCTGTGATCGTGGCCCGTATCAACTGCTCCAGTGTCTCTAATGGGTGTTTGGGGAACATGTGCCGAAAGTCTAGGTATAATTGACGGCATCGGACCAGGTTCATCGCGAAGGTAGAGAAAACTGACACCCTTTTTACCACGCCCCCTTTTGACACCGCAAGGGCCTTCTGGTACTTTTGTTCTCTCGCAACGTTGTAATTATTCTGCATGTTACGTAGTGCACGCCTCTCCAGCGATTTTACCTTTGGAAAGCCATCGTTGATATCCCAGTTCTCAATATCAGCCACCATTGTTGTCGGAGAAAGCAGCTCGAGCATAGGCCGTTTCACGCACCAGGCAGCAATCCATCCCGCTTGTAGCACCTTATCCAAGTCGGACGTCTGCTGATGGTAGCAATCCATGGCCACTGATAATGACTGCAGTATCTCATGGGATAAGCCATCGTCAACATCAGTCTGCTGTCTTTTTTGTGCGTCTTGTCTTTTCTGATTGTCTGGTGGAGGGTTCGCCGGGGCTATCCACCGAGCCCCTAGAACATTTTGAGCTGCCAGCCAATGACAAGTACGCTGACTGTACTGTACATGTCTCAGACATGTTTTCCCCTCCTCCACATCGAAAAACGACGGGTTGGTCATTGCTAGTCGCACGGCAATTTCTGCGATAGCTTTCGTAGACTCCCCCCCTGCACGCATGGAGATTGCGGTTAGTTCGGAGATGAAGATGGTGCTCCATGACCAATCGTTAATATTCGGCAAACCAGGGAAAGTATCCTTTGCCAGTTGCTCGAGTTTTTTTGCGTCCCATGGATCGTTGTCGTCGTAACTCTGTAGGCTATCAAAGCCGCCCAGTGTGCCGGAAACCTCTGCCCATCTTTGGTTGGTTGCAGCATTATGCACGGGCGCATCATAGACTTCCCCATTAGCTGCCATGGCAATTATGTTTCTTTCTTGCTTATGGTTGTATTTGTGTAAGACTTCAGTTTGTAATTGATAATAGCTTTGCTTTCTTTAAAGCAAAAACCTCTCTCTGCTGCCGTGTGCCGTTGCGCCTTTGTTATGGCCAACCCAAACATGGCGGGACCCAAGTATTGGCCGATCGTAGGGTCCGATCGACTATTGGTACAGATTCTACTGGAAAGTCTCTGTAGAGAAGCGATCTTTCGTGACTGGTTGAAATTTCAGTGCATAGCTAATATACCTGTTCGATTCAATTCGTGACTCTGCATGAGCGAACCCCCTTCTGCCGCCGTGGGTACTCCAGTCAGACCCGTCCACGCTAAGACCACTCGAGACAACTCCAACTGTACGAGGCGACCAGTCAGACCCGTCCACGCTAAGACCACCCAAAGTCAACTCCAACTGTACAAGGCGTTTCTTCTACCAGCCATGCAATGCCTGTGCATAAGGCAATCACAACACAAAAAACTGATTATCACAAGTATAATCGCATCCCAAATATCCCAGATATAACCTTCTTCCTTAACTAACAATGAACATGCTCCGTGTCCCCATGCTCGCAGAGATCTACAACACCGCTACTGAGAAATGGGACATGCCCCGTCTCCTTTTTCTTCTTGATCACGCAAAGGGGCAAATTGTGACTGGCGTTATCCGGCCTCATTTGGTCCATCACTCCAAGTCGACCTCCAACGGCTACGACCTTAGCTGGTTTCCACTCGCTGCTATTCTGCTCACTCTCGCGGCCGAGACAGTGAACGTCGACAAGCTCGGCGTGGATTGGAAGATGATGGATTACCACTACGCTACGCAGTTTGTCCACCGCTTCTTCTCTGGATGGTGGAACTTCGTGGATTCTCCTGAACATAGGGCCGTGGGCCGCAGCTTGGACCTTCTTACGAACAACGTGGTGAAGGCATTCCCCAAGACCAAGAAGGACACCAAGGCCGGTCGTGAACTAAACAACCTCAACCTGAATCGTCTCATGAAAATGGCCACTGGCATGTTCCGCAATAACATCATGAAGGAGAATCGCCATGGCGTTTTTGGCGAAATCTGGGAGGACAAGTTCGCTGCCTTCTATGGAGAAGAGTACGACGCTTGGGTGGAGAGCAAATTGAGCAAAAAGTAATGTGTATTAAGCCATAGGACAACTGGGCAGGACAGGAAAGAATGATTAGCTCCGTTAACATAGCACCTTAGTTTGAAATATTATGATTAGCTAAGTTAACATTGGTGACAAAAAATGCTTTAATAAACACTCGACCCGTCGCTTTCGTCATCCACAACTGTTGTCCGGCCAGCCAGCAGAGAGAGAGGAAGCATCGGATAAACCAGACCATCGGCCCCCTTTTCGGCATGCATCCAGTGCCTGTTGTTGCTGTTGTATAGCACAATGTCATTAGGACCAACAAACGAAGGTTGCACCATGGGGTGTATGCGGATAGATCCGACCTGTGTGACAACGTTGTCGCCGCTCCTGTAGGTGAAGATACGTCCCTGGAAATTAGGGCAACGCTCCAGAAAACTAGCCACAAGCTGTAGATCGGAGAGGTCCCCCCAGTGTTGTTTTCCGTCCACGTTGGGTGTCGTTAATCTCCAAACATAGGCATTTCTGTCTTTGTATACATTGACCCTGTGGGAGAACATAACTGCAAACACCGCATCAGTTATTGCTTCCTCCACGTGTCTAGCAAGCAAAGCAAGGAACCCTTTGACCCTCAGGCGGCGCGCACCTTCTCTTCCACAGTACCAGGTTTTGTCGCCCATTAAGCTTGTCAACCCAAGCGAGAGCAGGGCCTTACCAACAGAGACAAAGAAGCACTGGCTAGTCGAGCTGCTGACTGCCTTTCGGTTTGTTCCTGGTATCATATTGTTATTCACCGTATGCGGTGATGGTTATGCTGTCTTGTTATCTTGCTAAAAGTACCGAGTATCTGTGCGCACTTCAAAAGAACAACCTATTTTCCGTCTCCCTAACCCTAAATCTTGCTACCAGTATAGCTGACACACTAACCCTAAACATGTTGATGAGTGGTTGTTTCGAATGGCCAGCTTCAACATTCATATCTTGACTAAACCACTAACCCTAAAATGTTACCTGAGTAATGGTAGTAAGTACATGTACTAAATAAAAGTACTAGTAGTGTTAGCTAGTACTGTACTACCGTTCTTGATGGAGCCTTCAATCTGAATCTGATTCCGACCAGGCACCATGAACCACGGTCTGGCCCCAGATACGTTCCGACACAACATGCTGTCTTACTTGGTTGAAGCGATTCTGGTAATGCCCGTATGTCACAGGATCCACTACTTTAATGTCCCAGTCTGAATAATGAGCAGGGACGAAGGTGCTTAGCAGGAGCAGTTCTACAAAGTTATGCCCGTCGTTGCCGTAATAACGGAGAAAGGAATACTCGATAAGTTTGCTGTCAAGCGCCAGAGCTGCTTTATCAACTTCGGTGTCCACATGATAATCTCCGTCCGCCCAGCACTTCATTACATAATAGTGTTGAGACATGTTGAAAATGGAATTTATGTTGAATATGGAATTTATGGGCAGTCTCCTCCAACCATTAGCAGTTGTCAATTCCACCACAACCCCTAACCCTAAGACTAACTCTGGAGGATCGGCCTCCGCTGCGTCCACTAAAAATACCCTCTCACTTACTAATAGCACCATGCCCTTCCTCAACATGCTTCTCAACGACGGATGGCACATTGTTGTCAATGCGAACTGGAAATGCGGCGACAAATTGGACGGTGACTACGCGCAAGTTATAGACGGTGCCATGTACAGAGACCCCCAAGGGTTGGGTCTTCTGGAAGAAGCCAGGACGATAAAAGAAGCATTTCCCAACATTGAATGCACCCAATACGCCGTGGGGGTTTACCCAGGGCATTCCAAGGAAAGCGCTCAAGCATTGGCGGGTAGAGGGCACGCCCAGGCTGTTTACTTTTCCTTCGCTGACAAAAAAGGGACCAACGACGAACGTTACGAGATCCACAAGATCCTTGACAAGATGGGAGTGCCAGGAGAATGGCGGAGTCTTAGAATCAAGCAGAGATATGCGGGTGCGGCGGATTTGGTATGCAAAATGGAGTGGCAAGACAAAGCCCTTAGGGTCATAATCCGTCTTCGTTGCGATTAAAGTATCAAAGATAAAGTAGGAAACTTGTGGTGATATAAGAGAACTTTATTTTAAACAGACTTGACATCATAGTAAGTTGCTGGGTATTCGTAGCCGCCGGACACATAGTAATCCTGCTGAGTAAGAGTTTGTCCCACATCAGACCATTGGAATAGAGCATCGCAGGGTTGGCGGCCTTGTCGCTTCTTGACCCTTTGAGTTATAGCACTAAGCCGCGTGGTGTTCAGATCGAATAGCGAAAGAAACTGGGTCCTGCAAATGTAGAAGATTCTGCAGGAAGCGGGCAAATAAGGCTCGCTGTCGAAGCACGACGGGACTTTGTACGCCACTTGACCGCCTTGTCCCCCACGACCGCAAATGATCATGGAACCCAGGAAGTCGGAAACCGTGCTTCTCTTGAACTTTTTCACGATGGCTCTGTAATTCGCTCTGATCTGATGCACGTGGTATGGAGCCGTGGCTAGGTCCATGCAGAGGCAGTTGCGACCGCGGGGCAGACGCCTCTGCGGGCAGTCGTCCATATCCTCCGATATCGGTACAGAAAACTTGGCTACCAGGGTTGCCGGCAACGGCCCCTTGCGGCAAGACGAACATACCAACGATGTTGGGACTCTCATTTTAGTCATCGTAATAATATATATATTTAATGTGCAATACCCATTTTCGCGGCCTCCATTGTCCACTAAAACTTCCTGTTTCTGATCGAGCCAGCCAAATTATGGCAAAAGTTCCGCTTTTCGGCATCTCGGAATGATATTGGATCCGCCCGTTTGGATCCACCGATTGGATTTTAGCCTTTCCGCCTTTCCGTGGGAAACCATGGTGCCCGCCATTGCGTAACTCGCTATGATAACACATTCCGCTCCTCCTCTCCTCGAACCCAACACATCCATCCCTCACACATAAAACATCGCATATTGCAGCATGGAGCTACCTACGCTTCCCATGTCAACTGAGAGGTTTTATGCTTTGTCGCAGATGCATGCTGAAGTCACAGAAGCAACAACCAATGGTCTAGTGATAGTTGAGAAACCGACCATTAATGAACAGATGGAGCCTCTCTCCATGGACGACGAGCGCACCGGTAACAATACCGCAGCTTTTGTGGACCAGCTGATGGGACTTCACGAGGGACTTGGTGGCGGAAGTCGCAGTGGGCGTCGAAACGGTATGGCAAATCTGGTCACTGAATTCTATAGGTCCTCAGCCATGGTTATGTACAATGGCAATCGCATTGCGTACGGCCTTGAAATGTTGAGAGGGGCATCTCTTGGAGGGCAGGCCAAAGTACCCTCCAAGAATGGGCTGCTTTCAATCGGTAATCTACAGATGAGATTGAAGAAAACACCCGCTCTAACACTACTGGCGGCTGAAGCATCGGCTGTCCGTGTTTGCTTCACCCTTATCATCCCCGCGCTTATCAGCATTGTTGATGTGTGGGAATCCTTCATGAAAGATGTTGCCATGAGCATCTACTATTCTTACCCAGGGGAGAACAAAAACGCTAGGTCCTATGGCTCTGCCATGAGGACGTGGACTATCCAAGGCCGAAAAAAAGATCCTCGTAGAGTGCGGGGCAACGCCATCCTGGAGTATGTAACTGGTATGGTCAAGGCAAATCCAGGCTTGTACGAGATTAGGTTCGGTTGCAGCAAGAGGCGCACGTGGGCAAACATGGCTAGCGAGATCGAGAGAGTGGTGGACAGAGCTAGAGGGTGCCAATTTTTCCTGGATTCTTCCGACAAGAGTACATTTAGGTTCAATGCTTGGGCACCCGCCAAACGCTCTCCACACTTAGAGCGTCTCGACGAAGGCCTCTTGAAACAGATTGGTAACCTGAGACGTTGGCGCTCTAAGGGTTATGATACCGGCCTTGTCCCAGGAAGTGTCTTCCAGATGCTCCGTAAGTATGGTCCCGGTCATGAAGGTACAGAGCGGGTGCTGTCTTTGCGTTCCATCGAGCCGACAAGTAATGCCATGGCAACCCCTGCAGATGGCAAGGTGGACGGAGCAGAAAGAATTGCCAGGAATAAAAGGGACAGAGAGAAGCAACGTTGGCAAGAGGCCTTCACGAATGTTCGTAAAGAGATGGTCGAGAGGAGAGGCCATCTCGTAACAAAGTAGCTAAATAATTAGTTTCACGCTAAGAACCAATTGAGACTTGTAACCAGCGTACCCGTATTAGTGATGTTGACTAAACTTAGGTGAATCGTAAGGTTTGCAAACCCTACAGGCACTTAGTGTGGCCTAGGAGCATGCCAATTGACCAATTATCTAGAAACTTCACGAAAACGATAGCTTTTTTGCTGGTTAAGACACTGATGTAACCGACTGGATTCTGCACCTCCAACAAGATCGAGTCTGATAACATTACTGTAGTGTGGAAACAAAGGGTACCATAAGTTCATAGCCACATGAAAAACCTTACGTTCCCTCTCAAACCAAGCCCATCGCATCCATAATAACACACGCTAACTACTGGTTGATTGTTAAGACCATCTTAGCTAACGCACAGAAAATTTTCTAGCTACCAGTGGTTTTGGATCTAGTCGCCATCCTGAGCTGCCGCTCTCCTCCTCCTCACCCGAGCACCGGCAGTGGCCTCAATTGCGCCACCATCCTGAGCTGCCGCTCTCCTCCTCCTCACCCGAGCACCGGCAGTGGCCTCTATTGCTGCATTTGTCTTCCCATTTCCCCAGCCAACCATAACATAGTCTGGAAGTTTCAGTGTCACGTCCCCATCTACAACAGCGACAGTCACAGCCGTGCAATGCCTTACCCTCCTGCCGAAAAAGGAATGCAGCAGACCATCGCCTAGACGGATGCTGACTCTGAGGCCGACGAAAACAAAGAACGAATAGATCTCGCACATAGGTGGTGGCGTACCAGAGGAACCGTAGGCGCATGTTGTGTACATATCGTACTCGCCAAAGGTATCCCACCAACATTTGAGATAGGCAGACTTTCGTGTCCCCTTCTTGTTACCACCCCCATCCGCGTATCCCTTCATCTTTGCCTCGGAAGCCTTTTCGAAATTGTCAGGATCCAGGTGAGTCTCGCAGGCAAAGAAGATCAGATCGCGTCCAAAGGTCATGATATCATTAACACAATGGCTGTGGTACTTTGCTGTGACGGAGTCGACGCCCAGTGCACCTTCATAAAACTCATGATGTGTCGGAAACAACAGGTCGCCGGCGTCGGAGACCATCGAAGAGCATCTGTGGATGTATCGGTGGATGTAAGGACGCATGTGCGGCAATTTGAATGTCTGGCGGCTGTACTGGGTTTGGGGCGATCGGCCTGGCCCTTTACCGGGAGTCTTCCTGGGTTGGTGACTCAAGCTACATCCAAGGTAAGTGTTATGGCAGTAGCATCTGCAGCAATGCCTGTTGCCGAAGCTGCCCTTCTGACCGAAAGACACATCCATTAGACGCAGGAACTCATTGGGGAAATCGCAAGCAGAACCAATCACAGACGCCGGTAGGCATGTGATGTGCGACAGGAACAAGCAGCCGGTAGCTTCATGGATCTGCAGAAAATGCTCGTTCCGCAGCATCAAATGAGTGTTCCTCTCACTGTCCAACCAGGAAGCACCCATTATTTCGTGGACCGCCTTGTCCCCGCCTGTTGGTCGGCAACTGGCAATGTCTGTATCCCTTGACAGGAAACCTATTTGAATGTTGCGGCCGCCCGAATTAGGTCTAACGTCCAACACGACAAAGTCTTTGTATGCACCGATCGAGTAATCTTCAAGGATTGAGTCATAGTCTACAGGAGACACCCTCCCATGCGCCTCTCTATGGGTGTCGATGCTGCGGTCTAAAGCAGGCAGCTCGTCAAACGGGATAACCAAGTGTTCGGTGCCCACCTGCCCTACAGCAAGTCGAGGCAAGAGTATGCCTCGGTCCAATGTTTCCATGGACAGGTCTTTGACATCAGCCCTTACAAGGAGAATGTCACCCCTCACACCCTGGTTCTTGTATTCCTGGTTAATCTTCGGTGTACTCCACCTCGGTAATGGGAAGGGTTTGACCATGTCCCGTGCTGACTTCCAGATGTCCGGAGGCACCTTTTTGTCAAGGCACACAGCAGGGCCAAGGAGACACATTTGATACCCGCCGTCTTCTTCATTTGTTGCATCGGGAGCCAGCAGCTGGGGGTGCGCGGCGATGACACTATCTGGAGCATCCACAAGGTTTAGGAAAAACAATGTAGGTGTCTTGGCACCACCGACATCATGTCTCACTAGCTGTAGGTTTGGATGGAGGAATTTCCACGCAGTGTTGTTCAGAAGCAAGTGCTTCAGGTCGTGACAGCCCCCCTTCCATCTGAGCACAGCTGCTACTTTCTCGTCGCAATGCAGACAAACACCCAGATGAAATAATCCTGCGACATCCTTTGTGGCTACGAGTCTGTTCTGGCACCCAGGCTTGACCTTGTGCATGTTCGAAGATTCGATAAAAACATATGAACCAAATGGTCCCGGACGGCGAGTTCTTTGCATTCTGCGGCCGCACCTAACACGGCAAAGGGACGTTGCTTGAGACCTCAAGAGGCGCCGCTCCAGCGGTATGGTAAAGAAAGACAAGGTTCCCACGCAATCCCGGGTGCCAGGTATCGGAGAAATGGGTGAGAGGCTCATTTTCACCTGTGTTCGGTGTGCTCTCGCTCTCGCCTTATCGTTCCCCCAGGTGTCGGCTTAGGACTCGGTCCTGCGCAGCAACCTCCCCGGTTATGGATTCGATCAGTATGGATCGTTGATACCGAATCTGTGTCGGTTGTCTTGCCTATCGTTCCCCCAGGTGTCGGCTTAGGACTCGGTCCTGCGCAGCAACGTCCCCGGTTATGGAGTGAGTAGCCTGTTCGTTCCCCCAGGCGTCTGTTAGTCCCCGAGAAGCCTTGTTCCTGGTCGCGGAATCGGTTGTGGAAACAGGGGCGCCTGTAGTGCCGCACAATGTAATTTAGTACCTCGTTGTGGTTGTTTCTCAGTATCGGCCCATTGTCTCCAGAGAGGAAGCACGCTGAAAGCTCATGATCGGCTCCATTTAGATCAAGATCTGAAAATTTATGTAGTCCCACATAGATTTTTTGCCCGCGCAACAAAAACTTCCTGTTTGGCAAACATCACCCCTTCACAAGACTCGTCTGATCTGTAGAGTTAAGGTTAAAGATTCAAAAAAATTTGAGGGGTTGTTTCTGAGGCCATTTCAAATCCGCTGAGAGCTAACCGTCTCAACGGTATCGTTGGATGGCCGGTGGCAACGGGTATTCCTTGTGGGTGATTGCAAACATAGAGCCGCTGGTCAGCCACAAAAATAGCACAGGCTCTACCTCTGTTCCCGATATTAGCTAAATCCTTTAGAAACTCAGGTTTTGCTGTGAAAAGATGACTCGTCCAGGGCTTCGCTCACAGGCCAAAAAGCTCAGGAACGGCAAAACTCGGCCCTCATTGTTGCCACACGCAATGCCACATGACGATATGGGAGACAAAGGGACAAAGCGCAAAGCACAGGCATTAAGAAAAGTAACGGTGCCACCGGTAGCCGTCGCGAAGAGTCCTCTTCTTGGGATAAAGAAGGTGTTAACAGAGACGGACAAGGTTGATGCAAGCATCGATGGAAAGACACAAGTAAAAGCAGACCAGTGGCGTGTAGGTAGTGGAGTATGTTTAGGTAATAATCACCCAAAAATTAACGCCACAACAACCAATGACATGGATGACGACAAAGAACAGAGCGGAGAGGAGACACCATTGCTTGTCAGCGTGGTAAAAGAATCTCCATCCAGTACGACAGCACCAGCGCTGGTGACCCCATTGTTCGTCCATGGGGAGACAGAAGTTGCTTCGGGTAAGCCCGTTCAAGAACATTCAGTGCAAGAACCTCCAGTGCAAGAAAATTCACTGCATTCAGTGCAAGAAAATTCAGTGAAGAGTGGACCGCCAGTGCAAGTGCCTTCGGTGCAGAGAGGATCAGAGACACCACTGTTCGTCAGTGTGGAGAAAGGTAGCGGCATCCCAGTGATCACAAGAGACGTGGACTTGGATAGCCCTCTGACGGCAAACACTGACAATTTTGACCCCCCAGATGACACGGAGAACACTGACAATTTCGACCCTCCAGACGACACAAGCACAGTCGCTGCACAAGAAGAGCCAAGCTGCTTTGGCGCCGCGGATAATACCAGCAATTTCGGCACCACGGATAACGGTTTTGACGAAGCGCACGCTTTTGACGTCGCAGATAATCCTATCAGCATTGGCAAAGTCGATAATGCTTTCGACGAGTCGCTCAAATGTGACGTAGCGGATAATCCAACCAGCTTCGGCACCACAAAGAATGCCAGCACATCAGCTAACCTCAAGAGTTCCAGCAGCACTGACATACAGAACAATGAGGACGACAAAATAAAGGGTTTGCTTGAGGTTGTCCGCAACTACCACGATACCGCTGACATTGGGTTCTACCAGTGCGCCTACAAAGAGGTAAACGGGGGTGCAAAGAGAACCCTATACCAAATGTCGATCAACACTCTCGCTGCCGCTGCTTGCAAGTTCCTGACATTCGGCGAGGAACTTATTTCGCCAAAGACAATCAAGGGTTCCGTTGGTGGAACTCTCGCCGTTTTGCTACACAGGTGCCCAGCTGAAATTCAACATTTCGACACATTCTTCAACTCAGTGGTGGTGCCAGAGCATACACGGCTGGGTGCGGAGAGGTGGGCTGAAATCTATGGTTGGAATAGGTACGCCCTCGAAAAAGTGCGAGATGACATTATGGATCTCAACATCGGTTTGTGGAGAAGCAACCGGGTAGCTAAGTTCAAAAAATATGGAGTTTGGAAGAATGCTGAGTCAAGAGGATCAAGAAAGCGACCAGACGGTATCTTTTGCAGCCATATGCGAGTGCTCGATAGGCTCTATCCAAATTACATGGAGAAAGTAAGAGAGGCGGAAGCATTGTTGAAGGAGGTTCCAGACATTGCCGTTAGCACTGAGAATGAGAAAAAGCGTGCGACGGGAATCCCCATGCCAGACAACGTTGCCGAGGTGCCAGTAAAGGTTGCCGAAGTGCCAATCAAGAATGCCAAGATACCAGACATTGCCTTTAGCACTGAGAAGGACCATTCAGCGGCCCACGCCACACCGCCTAAAATGAAGGTAAATCCTCATAAAGATTCCACCCAAGACATGTACATCTAAATAAAACGTCAGATAACAAATATGCAACCTGTACAACGCCAGCATAGGTAGTTACTACCTTTTGTCAAAGTGGACAGCCAGAAATACTAACCCGGAACAACTAACAAGCACGGATCAAACCAAGAAATAAAAACCAGAATGCCTATCTAACAGCTACCACTCAGTAGAACTAACTTCGCTGCTATATTCTTTACTAACTCTTGGAATTCTTAATCATGGTATACGTCTTGAGCAGCCTCTGATGAAGTAATGGAAACATCGTCGCCTCCCCTCTCTTCTTCCTCCGGTGGCCAATTGTAGGCCTCTTCTTCCTCTCCGCTTTCGAGGGTCGTGTAATTGTAGCAAGTCGCGTGGTACCAGGCCCAGAATCCACTTTTGCCGTCGAACTTGAAACGGCGAAGACCGACACCACGCAGCTCAGCGAACTTGATGGCCCAGTACAGTTTGTGATTAGCATAATCGTCGAGCATCGCGCTGGAGTTCTCGCGAAAAGTAAGCTCCTTCGCAATGTAATCTCTCCAATCGACAACTCCTAATCCTGGTAATCCGTCTTCGGGGTCCTGCTTGATGAACTTGCGCTCTGCTTTTGTCAGCGCCATCTCGACGAAGAATTTGGGCATGCTATTAACCATGTTGTGTTAGTCTTTTTGTAACCTGAGTGGACAGTTTGTGGCCAACAAGAAAGATAACAGTTGGTACGGAAGCTACTGGCCCGCAAGAACGATAACGAAGACACGGAGGATCTTCCACGCTGCAAGGCCGTGAAACGCTTCGCTGAGACTTTGCATGTGCTGGTGATTACTGTCAGCCACTCCGTATTCCATGGAGTGAATCGCTTCGCTACGACATTGCATGTGCTGGTGATAACTGTCTGCCTCTCCGTATTCCATCGGGTGAAGTACGCATCCTCTTACAACCACTTATGATCGCTTTGCTGCACAAGTAGACACCTGTATCAGACAAAGGCCGTCTACGCTATGCTCGTGTCATGCGAGATGCCATGCCATGCTACAGCAAAAACAGATGGGTTCAGCAATACTACAATGAATGCGTAGAGTACCAAGATAACGGTATTTTTATTCTTTCTTAGTGCCAGTCCACCGCTGCTAGCTAATTG